>PVKU01004051.1:0-158062 GCA_004027475.1 Anoura caudifer
TTTTTTTTTTTTCTCTCCCTAACACTCTAAAGGAAAAATACTCCTGAAATATTAAACTATAAAGCATTTGACATATATTTTTCATAGTCAGTCATGTGTTGACTATGAAAAGGGCTCAGGGCCCTTGGGCTTTACAGAAAATCATTTGCTGTAGGCTCTACCTTTGTGTCCTTACAATGTAACCGGGGATTGGACAAAGGGAAGAGAGGCAACGGGAGGGGGGGGGACAGGGAGAGCAGGTCACTAAGGGGCTGAATTCTGAAAGGAGCCCCCTGCTCAGGGGCTGCAGGGTGAAGACAGGCTTCCAGAAGATCAAGAGATAGAGGAGTGCCCCGGCGTACGGCCAGGGGCACGGTTCTACCCATTCATCCATCTGCTGTCCATCCTCACAGCTCCCCTCCGGGTAACCACGGTTGCTCTGGGCACCTGCTACCAACAGGTACCTTAGGGTTGGGGCCACCTGGCAAGGTTGGCTGCGTGTCACATTACAGCCCCAGCAACTGTGGGCACGAGGGACACTTACCAGCTGTGTTCTGTAATTAGTCCTCAGAATAGCCTCTTTGTCAATTTCAGGTCAAAGGATGATGGCTTTTTCCCAGAGAGAAAGATAACAGCAGAAATTTCATTTCTACAGCCCCCGAGGAGTGCTCTCCATCACCTGGGTGACAAAGTACTAAGCATGAGCACCCCACCTGGAGAACTGAGATGTGCTGGGCCCCGGGCTGGCACCTCATGGACAGTCTCGCCCTCTTTCCTTCCCACAAGCCCTGCCAAGCCGGCATTCTTACCCCTGTCTTGGAGGGTAGGCAATCGGTTACCTTAGAGCATACAGGAAGGGCATGGCGGAGCTGGGACTCCAGGCCTTCTTCCTTTCCATCTTGACTCAAAGCTCGTTCTCATACTGCAGCACTGCCCCCGCCTTCGGAGCACTGCTCCTGGGCAGGGCTGACCTGGTTGGGGGGTAGGGGTGCTGGGGCAGGACCTGGGGGCAGTACATCACACGGGTGTCTGCAGATGTTCTCATCTGGCTTTGCTGCACATGCGCTGTATGAATGGGGCTCGTCTCAACCCTTCTGGCCCTCTGGCTTGTCGGACCCACACCACATTGCTTACCCCGGGCAGCAGTTTAATTCACGCTGATGTTGCAGCTTCTGATCTGTGTCTTCTTGAGACAGGACAGCAGTCTCCTGCCCTCCGACAACCTGTTCATCAGTCAAAACAAAGAAATAAAACCGGGAAGACTAATCGCTCCTGCAGTTGACTCCAGCTCAGAATAAAATAATAAAATTAGGCCACACAGGTGAATACGGTGCCAGGAATGTAAGAACTGAATGCATGCTGTAGAAGTTTTCTACATCTCCTGGTCCCTTCAAGCCCAGTGCAGTGTGAGGCATACAGGATATTTAGTATATGTCCACAACGCCCCGTTCAATCAGCAGATGCATCCATGACGCCCACGTGGAACAAACCCAGCGGCACTCAGCTTCCCTTCTGCAGAGATGGAAGCTCCGGAGCCCGACTCCACAACTCCAACCAGGGCAGTCTTTGCTCCTGTGCTTTACAAATGAATTCCGTTGGACTCTCGATTCGTCATTCTGAGCGGCCTTGCTGCGTGCGGAATAAAGTCAGTTACATGCAAAACCTGAGCGCTCTGCCCATGTCAGAATTAGCCACAGACTGATGAGTGGCCAGGTGTATCTGATGATTGACTGGGTGACCTCACTAGGACAGACAGGGGAGAGGGAGCCTGCATTTCTTCATCAGGGGACTTAGTATTTCCAAATCTCAACTGTATCATTTGTAAAATAAGGATGGATGAACAGATGAAAATAATGTAATGATAATGACAAGCCTAAATAAGCTGTGTTTTGTTGACCTTCCCTTCCCTTCCCTCTTCTTTCCTTCCTTCCTTCTTTCTTTCTCTCTCTCACCTTTTCCTTCTGTGAAGATTAATGTGATATGTCAACTTAGCTGCTCCACACCATGCAGATACTTGCATGGTTCTGCAAGGGTGGTTTTGGATGAGACCAGCATTTAAATGGTTGAAGTTGAAGTAAAGCATATTGCTCTTCATGACATGGGTGGGCCTTGTCCAATCAGTTGAAGACTTCCATAGACCAAGCCTGACCTCCCTTGAATAAGAAAGTCTGCCAGCAAATTGTCTTTGAAATTGAATTGCATCCCTCCCCTGAGTCTCCAGCCTGCCAGCCTACCCATCAGGTTCTGGACTTGCTAAGACTTCATAATTGTGTAAGCCCATTTCTCCCTCCTTCCTGTTGTCCTGTTTCTCTGAAGAACTCTAACTGATATGCTTTCCTTTCCTTTTCCCCTTTATCCCTCCTTCCATTCCTCCCTCCTTCCTTCCTTGCTGATGAGGAAATTGCCCAAGGAGATGAGGTAGTTGCCACATTCTGCTGGCCTGTAAGCAGCCAAGCTGGGACCCCAGAGCATCAACAGCTCCCTGCAGTGAACTCTGAAGGGCTGTGCACGCAAGCAGGTCACTCTTCAGCAGGTCGGGGATCACAGAGAAAATCCGGCTGTGGTTTCTCCCCTCTCACTGTCAATGTTGCACCTGCAAGAGCTTTGATGAGATGCTCATAGGCTCTCTCCGATCTTCCGGGGCCTCACAGAGTCTGACCTTGAGTATTAATGATCTCTCCTCTGCTGTACTTTGCCCATAAAGCAGACACTTTATTAGTGTTAACATATCATTTGATGGGGAAAAAAAGTGCCTTCTACCCATGGGTCTAGCCCACACCAGGTGCAATGAAAGCCACCTCCCCACGCTCTCCTTTCTCTCTTTCCCTCTCCATTCCTGGCTCACCTCCTCGGCTCATACATCCACCAACTCTCCGGAAGCATCCTCTTCCTTTGGTCCAGCCAACAGTGTGTTGCTTCCAAACCCTTTCCCACAGGAAAGACAGGACGATGCATTTAAACTGGAAATCTAACTACACTACCCTCACTTGCAGGCAGAAACCTACCAACTCTGTGATTGTTTACAGACCCAAGTTCAAGCTTCTTTGTACTATAAAGTCCTCCATTATCTATGTTCCACGTGATAACAGGCCTCATTCCTCACTGACCCTCCATTTTACGTATGTTCTAGCCACAGTAAACGATCGACACTTTCCCCAGTGGCAGGTTGCATTATTGCTCAAAATATTCATTGCCAGTCCTTAGTGGGCCCCCCCCCGCGTGGAGCATTAAACAAACCCCGGACGTCAGTCTTGTTCATCTGACTTACTTAGGCCAATTCAATGTAATAGGAAGTGATCATCATGTGAAATGAGTAACAAATTCAGGCTTATTTGAAGCGGATGCGATGTTAGGACTGATTATCATCATCACCTCATCCGGTTTGTACTGACTGAACCAGGTCTTACGCTGAATTAGGTGTTCCTTGTCTTAGGGTTCACTGCGCCATGCGTTCTGCTTTTATACAGCACTTATCGCATTAAGTGCCCTTTGCTTTTTACGTATTTGCCCTTCCTATTAGCTGGGGAAGCCCTCCAGGGCAAGAGATGGGGTGCTTGTTTGCTCCTGCATCTCCAGTGCCCAGAGTAGCCTGGCATTTGGACCACGTTGCCTGCATGCATGGAGGCAAGCTCTTGATCCACACATCTTGCTTAAATACTGATTAATTGAATTAATAGAAATCAAAGAAATTATTATCGATACCTAGGATCAGAGAGAGGAGTCAAATATGTAATTAAGATCAGAATGGTATGCATTGAAATAAACAGAGGTTAGCATTTTCCAATAAATAGGAGATACAGCGGCTAGGCCTGAGAAAGGAATGCTGGACGTGGTGTCAGGGTCAACCTCGGGCCATTCAGAAGACTTTCCCACTGACATCCTGGACCACGTGTCACTTCTCCTCTACAGTTACCGAGAAGAAAAGTAACATTCACAGCCTCCTTGCCTTTAAAGGAAGAAGAGATTTGATCGTACATAAAGATATAATAAAAAGGCAGCAACTCTCACGGAGCCCGTGATTCATAACAGCTTTTCTGACTTTTCCTCCTCTGTCTTGACCGAGCCAAGATGCCACTCGCTGGTATGTGCTGTTAATTCTGCCACCCTTTGCAAAGTGTCTCTTGCCTTGTTTTAATGTTATCCTGATATCAGCACTTTACAGCGTCCGAGTTCATAGAGATCAGGACATGGAGGATGTGTGAAAAGCGTCCGCAGGAAGACAAATTTCTTGAAAATCAAACCCAAGTCAAAATACAAGAGTGGATCATTGATTCAGTCATTCATTTACTTATTTAGAAAATAACATTGATGGGTTATGAGCACTGATCACCTGCTAGCAACCCCGCCTGAGGATACTTCCGCATCTAAGAATTGATCCGTAAGAGGATATCCTGAATCATTTTTTGGGGGGGGAGGTTGCCATCTGCTTTCCCATAACATGGAATAGTCAGAGATGGATGTGCTGTTGAAATTATTAAGCCCGAACTCCTTATTTGATTGGGGTCAAGTCTGAGGAAAATGACTCACGGAAGGTCCAACAGTGAACTTGTCATCAAAGCCAGGACTAGAACCAGAGTAGCTCATGTTATAAGCTTTATTTTCCTCTTTTCTTCCCCTCCACTTACAGATGTTTATTGATGGATTTGTTGAAGAGAGCTTCAAAGAGAGTGAAAGAGCTTCTACCCTGTTTTTCAGTACTCAGGTAAAGGTGTTTTTTCCAGTGCTCATGTCAGTTGATTGAATTAGATGACAATCCGTGATCTACCCACCAGCAAGCGGTGCTGCCCTGGAGCAGGGGGAGTCAGACAGGCCTGGGCTGACGTTCTGGCTCCTTTCTGACCATTGCACATCCTCAGACAAGTCACGGAACTGATCGAAACCTCAGCCACACGGCTGTTAAACCTACAGGGCCTCCTACCCACCGTGGGGCTCACAGCAGATGTTGCTTCTGCAGGGACAAGAGCCACACTATTTATTGCAAGCCACCCCGGTGTCAGGTATGTGCTTACACACCGGGGTTCAGGGGAATTAACATCTTTCTGTTCAGCAAGGCCAAGTGCAAGCCTAGAATTCCCCGAGTACATAATTTCATTGTTAGGCATTGTCAGACTTAAAAAAATACAGCTCTTTTTCCTTCCCTCATTAGTTGCAGCATGCGATTGCTCAGTAACAACATCTCCTCTGTGACTTTCATGAAATCACTGTAATTTCCTAATAAGGAAATACTCTCAAAGTCTACCCAAGGCCTCTATTTTCCACCACTTAGGGACTGCAGTTTATGGGAGTAATCACCGGGGCTATCATGTTAATTGCCCAATCAAGACTCTGATGGGCAGAACAAAGCATCCAAGGAAACAAAGCTAAACAAAAAGGAGTTTTTGTGGGGGTTTTTTTAGGTTTATATATATATATATATATATATATATATATATATATATATATATATATATATATATAAAGGCTTTAATTCTGGTTGAGTTCATGACAAATTCCAGCGTAGACCAAAAAATACATGGTCATCCAACCAAAGGGCAGCCTTGAGGGATTGACTCTTCCATTCCTGCAACGCACAGCCCTGCGAGGCAAAAATGCACTGGAGTGCCCCAGCGCCCAAGGTGCTCACCGATGGGCAAGGCTGGGAGATACGGGAGCGAGGCAGTCCGACGGCGGGCTATGGGCTCTCTGATGGAATTCTGTCCCCAGACAGATATGTACACTCCTCCTGGGGGAGGGGAGGGATAATAGGTCAGGTGGGTTCTTCAGAAGGGATTGCAGACCAAATGGGTATTTGTCAGACAGGCGTACCGGGCAAAAGAGAGAGAGATGGTCACTCAGCAAGTGGGGCCAGAGTGAGCATGGACATATCAATACAGAAGAATTCGGGGAGTAAGAAACAGATGCTAATGTCTAAGGCTGCGTGGGTGAGTAGGGGTGAAGGGGGGGATGGGCAAAGGGAAAGTCTGGAGAAGTAAATAAAGGCCTTCGCAGTAAGCAAAGATGGAGACCTGCAGCCAGAGGGAGAGCCGGGCTGAACAGAGGTGTTTAGAAGGCGGCATCAGGGCGTATTCAGGTGGGCCGGGAAGGAGTCCAGGGCCAAGCTGGGATTTCAGACTTGATCTCCTGGAAATACGGTAGTGCTCAACCAAGAAGGTAAATCTAGGAGGAAGAGACTTTCTGATTTACATTTTCTTTGATTCCAAGACACAAAGTCAGTTTCTTATTTATTCGTAGATGCAAAAAATGTAAATGATTTTCTTGGCTTGTAGAAAAACCCTTATCCTTATATAAATTCATTAACAGCAACAAAAATGCTGATAATAGAAGAAAGAAGGTTATATAGGGGGAAGAAAAAAATAAGTGGAAAAATGTGATCTATGCAGATCCAGATTCAAGTCCTGGCTGGACCACAACCCAAACTTTGACTCTGAGGCTTCCTTGCTCCCGTTGCATTTGACGTATCCCAGAAGCCCAGGCAGAGGGTGAAGGAATCCAGCTTCCTCCCACGTCCAGACAATTCCTCTCCATTCTCATCCTCCCCTTCTCCTTCAGCAGCCTCTGGGTGAGAATTAGCATTTGCTTCCCTCTGCAGGATGGCGTTTCCTCCTTTAAGACTTTCCTCCGCTGATGTCCGCTCAGGCATCCTGCCGGCTCGCTCTCCCTCCCACTCTCTAACACATGTAAGCGCTTTATTTCCCCTGACAGTTTTTGTTTGCCTTTGGACATGCTCACATTTCCTCCACTTGAGAAAAGACAGGTCAAAACAAACCAGCGTCCCCTTCATCCTGCTGCTCCAGCACCGTATTCTCCCCCCTGCTGGTCTGTCCCGAACACCGTTAATACCTGTCCTCTGAGCATCATTTCACCCGCATTCCCAAATCTGCCCGTGGATTCTTCACCGACCTGAAGACATATTGGTGTACACCTGCCACCTTCCCAGCTAGACCTGAAAGAGACGCCATCTGCAGGTTTGTTTCCCAGGAGCTCCTAAGGGGGGCGTGACACTCAATGCCAGGAGGCAAATCTGAAGGGTCCACGGTCTGAGGAAGCTGGAGGCACCATCTGTGCTGGGCGAAGAAACCGGGAGGGCATGGGCATGGAGAGAACGTGGCCAGCTGGCTCATGGATGTTTATAGGACTTTGGTTAGGGAAGCCAGTATTGAGTAGGAGCCTGAAGCAGTAATTTCCCACCTTTTCTGTTATCAGGCAAATGGATCCTTTTTGAGAATAAAAGCTTAAGAAAACCCAGTAATAAAGTCTACAGGGCTGTTCTTATTGACATTGAACATGGAGAGCTTGGATGACTGGCCTGCCTTGTGCTAGGGCAGAACAGAGAGAGCCCTTCAAAGGACTCCCATGGACCATCCAAACGTCCCCCCTTTCTCTCTCCTCCTCCAAATTTCTACTGCTTTGAACAATGTCTTTCCTCAATTTGTCATCTTCTGCTTCCCTTCTTTGCTCTCTAGGCTTTGGGCAATGCACCCCTCTGGTCCCTTTGTATTCCTGCAATTCTGCAACTTTGCACTTTCCCTGGCTCTGCTCGCCCCTCATCCCATCTCAATGGACACCAGAACTCTGGGCCCCCTTCTGTGCCCCACTATGTGTGGGAACTCATTCCAGCCATCACCTCTGTGGAAAGATGATCCACATTTACATCCCTAAGGCCAAGCCAGCCTAGAGGAGTAACATCCGCTGGCCACCTCACTGCATTGAAATTCAGCACATCTAACACAAAACCTCTGTCGCCAAACATCCTTCTTCCTTCCATCTGCCTTCCCTCTCCCTGCTGTCTCTGTTCATGAAGACCTGCCAATCAAACTTGACTCTGTCACTGCCCTGATCCATATGACAGGCAGCAACTAGTCTTGTCTGATCTTTTAGATTTTTTTTTTTTTACACCTGTCATCTTTCCTCCATCCCCGCTGCCTCTGCCTTAGTTCTCAACTGGACTCACGCAGCAGCCTCTTCTATTCCTTTCACGTCAGGGTTTCCTCTCCCTCTGTGACGTAACAGTCTGACATGCAGCTGATGGAACCCAAGCTCAGGGAAGTCTAGTGATGTATTTTCATGGCCATACACCGTAGAATTAGCCAAGCCAGACTCAAACCCGAGTTTTCTGCCTCCCAGTTCTAGGTTGTACACTTCAGCGTTCTGTAATTAGGATGCTTCATGTCGTATGCACATGTACCAGAAAAGGGGGCAATCTTGTACATTTGAAATGAGTAAAGAATAAAGATTAAGTGTGTTTACTTAGGTTGCTGAACAAATGATGAAGCTTAAGAGGAAGTGGAGCTAAAAGGGGACCCACAGAAAGGCATTCATTCCAGTGTGAACTTCCCAAGAACAACACCTGAGGGTGGTGAAAAGAAGCCCTTCCCATTGGCTTCTGACATCTCCGCGTTTTGCTCTTCTCTCACTTTGGCTGCGGAAACCCATTTGAAGTGTGGCGTCCAAGGTCTTGGGGAGGAGGAGTGGTCTAGTCTTTAATCACTGCACTGCCGAACCCACCTGGAGTGGAGAGCAAGGCCTGCGTCTCCTGCCTCCAGCTCCTGAGCCCTGTGGTCCGGCCCTTCCTCAACCCCCCCGCCCCCGGGAGCAAGGTCCTGCTGCCAGCTCATTCATGTCACAATCAGATTCTGTCTCTTTTCATTTGAAAAACATAATGAGTGCATTTAATAGTCATTCTTCCCTGATGACACATCGAATAAGTCGTCTCTCTTAGACAAGTTACTTTATCACACGGTGTTTTACAAATAAGGAGAACGTTGTCAAAACCCAAATAAAAGTGGCAGCTACTTCTCCTGGTCTGACTTCCAAGGAGAGAGAGGAGTGATGCGTCTAATTCAGCAGTCGCAATGGTGGCAGGAGCCAGTTCAGGGGCTGACGGAACATGCCCAGGAGAGCAAGTCCAGCAGTGGCCTCACCTGAGCGATGCTGAGGTTCAGGTGACCCTGCCCCCAGGACAGAAGAGCATAGTGCAAAGAGTCTATATTGGTCTCAGACTTGGGTTCGAATCCTGATTCAGCTTACTCAGGAACCTCGGACAAGTCCCTACACTTTCCAGCCTCTGTTTAAAAATCTGTTCTAATAGAAAGGAAAAGAAACTGTCGTGTGGGAAGAGCTGACAGAGTACCAGGCACTCCGGGGTCCACGTGTTTGCAAATATCACCTCTCCATGTCCTCACAAACCTACAAAAACCTACAGAAAACCTACGGAAAGCACTCTCACCCTTTCCGGATGGTTGACTTTATTTACTTATTTTTGGGATGACGACCTTATACCTCCTTTCATTGTTCTCCAGGAAGCCTAGGATTTGACCCCCACATCCTCCTGCCTTGAATGAGTAGGGATGAAGGAGCCTGAATTTATTGAGCCCTTCCTAGGGATCGGGCACTATGTAAAGCCCTTTATATCTTTATCGCCCTAGTTTATTCTTTTCTTACCACTTTTATTTTATTGCGGTGAACACCTCCCATGAGCTGTACCCTTTCGACAGCTTGTTAGGGGCAGAGCATCTCATTGCTGACTGTGGGTGCCAGGCTGTACAGTAGCTCTCGAGAGCTTATGCGCCTTTCTGGACGGAAGCGTCATGCTCACTGATGGGTAACGCCTCATTTTCCCCTCCCCCCAACTCCCTGCAAGCACCCTGCCATCCTTTGGTTTTCTGCCTTTGACCGGTAGATACCTCATACAAACGGAAGCAGGCCGTGCTATTTGTCTTTCTGTGACTGGCTTATTTCACTTTGTATAATGTTCTCAGGATGCATCCATGTTGTCCCAAATGTCAGAACTTTCCTCTTTTTTGTGCCTGAATTATATTTCATTGCATGGATATTCATACTGTGTTTTCTTTATCCATTTATCCTTTGACGGACGTTTGGGTTGTTCCCATATCTTGGCCATTGTAAGTAGTGCTGCAAAAAACACGGGAGTGGTAAATCCGTTCCAGGTCCTGATTTCTGCATCAAGGCTATAGACAAATACAATCCCCATCTGTAGAGAAAAATGTTCAGACATACTACGGCTAGCTTAGACTTACCCAGTCAGCGGTGGCCAGGTTGAGATTGGCACTCCAATCTGGCTGCCTCTGAAGACTGCCCTTAGACAGCAAGCTCTTCTCTGCTTTATTCTTTTATTGTCTCTTCCAGGACTTATGAAGCCACTAAAAATGTTTCATCATTCTCGATTAAAGATATAATTTTATAAGTCACATCAGTCAATCTTAATTAAAATCTTCTTAAAAATTCCAGTTTGCGATACTGAATCAGTAGCAAAATTTACAGTTTGTTTTTTTAACTTAATCATGCTAATTGCTATTTCTAAGCATAATTAACATTTTGAATTATTTAGTGTAATTACGTCAAACAACATGTTTAATTTGTCATGTCAAGTACAATAATTAACAATAATTCTTGAAAGGATGTCATTACAAGTTTGAGATATTTATGAAGTGTAATTATATCAAATGTGATATCACTAAAGAGTAATACTGAAGCCCATAGAAAAATATTGCTGTAAATATTTTGAAATTTTCACATTGTGGTCATTTTCAGTATTTTTGTTTCTCAATAAAAATCAAATTTGGCATGGGTTAATGATCTGCTTACTAATTAAGGGAATAAAGATGGAGTCTTGAATTATAGCTGAACTAATATTTAATCCATCAAATGCCACCCCTACCTTTTATTAAACTCCAGAGTGCCTTGTAATGGCTTTCCATATCCAGCAGTTCTACCTAAAAATTGACTCTGGGGAAATAAGGACAATCCAGAAACAAAGGATTTCTTCCAAATATGGAGGTTTCAGACTCAAGTTAGAGGTGAGTTAAATTAAATGGCCCAACCATTTTATGGATGTGAGGCTCACCAGGTAACTGACATTTCATTTCCAGTAACCTTTGCTGTAAGATGGGAATAACACACACTTCGTGGAGGAGAAATGAGATGATGCCAACGTGCTCTATGGTTGTAGGTGGTCTACCCGTGTATGCATTTTTACCATCATGGGATATACCAGCTAATGAAAAGGAGTAATTTCAAGTGGTTCGCATCCTGTCCTGGTGGAGGTGGGCTGCTGACCATGTGGGTGGTCCTGGACAAGCCATTTTGCTCTTTTGAGCTTCAGTTTCCTTGTCTATAAAATGAGAAAAAGAATACAAATTTCAAAAATATGTTGAGGACAAAATGAGGCACTGAGCATGAAAAAGCCTAGCTTGGAGTCATCCATTTGATTTTACTTGATGAATACTTAGGTTTGCATGAAGGCAGATCCCAGGGACCATACTGGAAAATCTGGATCAAGAGTCTGTTCACCCTCTGTCCCTTACTTCCAGTTTCTTGGGAAACAGGAGGTGTGCCAGTTAAGAACCAGCCTTTGGGCTTAGACACCCCTGAGTTCGAATCCCAGCTCTAGCCACTTACTCATGAAAGGTTGAAATAAACAAAGGACCCTGCATCCCCTTCAAGTTTGTATATTTAGAATAGGGGAATTCTCCTACTGATCTAAAACTGATTGGGAGATCTTTTTGCTATTTTTTGCTATTTGGATGGCTTTGTGTTAGAATGTTACAGAACAGACCCGGGGCAGGGTGGGAGGTGAATGATACATGATTACCTAATGGACCCACCCTTGTGCTCCAGGGGTCCCCCACCCCGTACTAGGTTCACCCTGCCTGCCACCAGGGAAAGATGTCTCTCAATGCCAGAGATTGGTGAAAAGGAAAGGGATTATTTATTTAAAGAGTTATACAAACTTAAGAGTAATAACTTAACGTCTTCATTGAGATCCCAAAGTCCTTTAGAATACCCACAAACACACAGTCCTTCCTTCCCCCTCTGCCCAGTCCAGGGTACCGTATCTTAGAAAAAGAAATAGAAGTCCATGGTTCTTCTCTGCCCAAGCCGCATGGTCCCAAAAAGACGCCACATGGCTGCCACACCTGGGTTTAAATCCCAGCGCCAATCTTCCTCTGCCACACTATTTCCAACTCCTTGCACAATTCTCCACAGCTGTCAGCATTCCCGTATTTTTTTCCAACTTTACTGGGCTGCCATAGGAAGTCCAGGCAGGTGTGGCCCTGTGGTGTGGAGCCAATCATCTCCAAGCTCTTACACAGGCTCTGTAACCAGGGGGAGTTGCCTCCCAGTTACACCAGGGGTGGAAGTCACTCCCATCCCCCTGGCTCACAGCATGGCCACAGCTGTTTAACATATCTACGAAACCAGTTAAAGCTCATAGATACGTTAAATGACCACTCTAGAGGTTGTCTGCAAAACTGTTGCTAGGCAAAACAACTCACAAGAGCCCCGCTCCATGCATCCCATCCCCTAGCTCAGACTTGTTGGGGTGAAGACATCCTATGTATATTTACATATACATTTTTTTTCTTTCCTGGACACCGAGTTCTGGACCCCATTACAAATCCCTATTTGGGTCTCCCCTCCCCCCTTGGCTGCACCCCGTTACAAGAATGATCTCCTTCCCTGTGTGAGCTTCACACCCAGAGTCCAAGCCCTTCAAAGCCAATCCAGTTTCCAAAAGTTTGTTAAGCTTCACCTTCACCTGTCCCGGAGCCTACCTGTGAAGGGAAAACACTTATTTGTCTTTCAAGACTCATCTGGGTGTTACCGCTTCTGTTGAATCTTCCTTCTAACCTTCTTCCTTCAGGTAGAATTGCTCACTCCCTTCTTTGTGGTCCTAATTTACCTGCACAGAGATTTATAATAACACCTCTTTATCCTTACTTGGTTGTTTCTTTTTTTCCATTGCAATAATTGAAACTTTTTGAGAGATAGAGCCTGGGTCATAACATTCACTGAATACATGTATAGTCCCAGTATCTAGCACTGGCCAGGCATATGGTAGGAATTAAGCAAATGTTTGTTGAATGAGTTAATAAATGAATGGGCTTTGGCATGGGGTCTACAATGAGAGTTAGTGAATAATAATAGAAAAAATTCAGGATTTGAATTCAGACAGGAGTGGTTAAGTTGTTCATTCATTTGTTTATTTATTAATTATATAACTATTTCTTGATCATCGGCTAAGCACCAGGCCCTGGGCGAGGCTCTGGGGTTGTATGAAGGCATTAATTTCGCAGTTATCTCTCCCTCATGTTCTAGTGAAGCGTTTCTCAGATTGTGGTTGAGAGTGCATCAGAGCAAAGGGAGGCATCGTAAATTAGGATTTCTATCACGAATGGTATATACATGGGCTACACCCCTGACCTGCTGAGTCAGATTCTCTGGGCATGAACCTTAGACTTTCCATTTTTAACAAATACTCCATTCTTATAGTGCTTAAAATTTGAATATTATGGGATTAGTCAACATGGATTATATGTTGACTAAGTTACAAGTTAAGTGTGTAAACTTGGCAGTAGTTACTCAGCCTCTCTGACTGAATTTTAATTTCCTTATCTGTGAAATGGGACCAGTACTCTGCACCGCAGAGGTTAGTGGTGAGGACTGTAGGTCTCCTCTTTAAGGTGCCTATTACGTGCTTGGCTAATGTTCAGGGACTGCTTTAAAGGAAATGATTTTGCAGGTCCCTGTGTTCCTGGAAATGGCATGAGCATGTCATTTTCTTAAATCAAGTCTTATTTTAACTCTAGTAACAAAGGGCTCCATTTAAAATGAACAGTGACTTCTCATGTCCATCAGCTTTGTCAGCCTAGATTTTGCACAATGTACTTCCAATTCAATGGGACAGCAATTTACCAAGCGCCGCTGCTCTAGTGTAAGTGTGCAAAGATGTGGGGTGCGGTCCCTAACTTCCAGCAGCCCGGAGTCAGACTGAGGGTGCAGACTGTATGCATCAGTCAGGGACCAACCAGAGAAATAAACAGCTGGGGTGTGGCAGGATGTGGGTTATGCAGGGATGAAGGGCTGAGAAGCCAATCAGAGAACAGAGGGGTGATACAGAAAGCGAGAGCCTCAGAACACTGTCCCCACCCCTCAGCTGGAAGGACAAGGGAGGACAGGGTGTGAGCAGAAGCAAGGGGCTCGGTCACCTGGCACAAGCTGAGAAGAGCATGCGTTCTCTGGGGAAAGCGTGAGACGCAGAACAGACAGAGAGAGCTGCTGCTGGGGACACTTTCTGAAGCTCAGAGACGGAAGAAAGTAGTCCTGTCTGCCCATCTTCTCAGCTCCCCATTTACTGTCATTGTCTCATGTTGGCTGAAGATGCTGGACAAGAACCTGGGAAATGCAGCCTGATGGGGGTCGGCCCTCTTACCACTCGGAACAGCCCAAGGAAAGGTCAAGGAAGGGAGCCAATGGCGGGCCTGACTCCTGAGGGAGATGAAAGCAAGAAGGTGCAGCACGTGCTCAGGCAGAGGTGCGCGGACAGTGAGAGGAAGGACGGTAACGTCCCACAGGAGCCAGGCTGGCTGCCCAGGCAGAGCCTTGCAGAGGGACAGAAATGTGATGAGATCACTGTGGCCTGGCATCTCCCGAACGGATTTTCCAGCTGAGGGATCGCATTTAGCTGAGGCACTCCTCAGGGATCAGACTCGGGGTTCTCAACCTCGTCCATCAAACCTTCGGGTGATGGAAGTATAAACCAGACTCCATATTATTGATGGGCCCCGAGAAATAGCCTTCCCGGGATCCCCACGCCTGATGCCTGCCTTGTTTTCCCTTTTAAAGGGCGACAGGTGTTTGGGAAGTTAAATTATATTTAGAAGCTGTTCCACGAGTCAAGACCCCGACTGAGGAGGACGTTGAAGAATCCTGGAAATGAGTGTAATTCTGCCTCGTCTCCTGGGCAGGTTCACCGCGTTTTATCTGAACCCAGCACACCATCGAGTGCACGGCACACCGTCCTTCTGGGAATCACCAAGGTGGGGAGGAGGAGACAGTGCTGTCCCTACGTCATTCAACGCTTCGCCATCACCGAATTTTCGTTTTAGACACATTGAAAAAGGTACTTCATGCAGCGGTGGAAACAACATGCACGACTACGCCCGAGTTCACGAATGGGCAGCGACTCGTGACTCGGTCGGGAGCCTGCCTCTCAGGACTCTCACAAAGGTTTCTTTCCCGTGACGTGGGAGTTCGGAACTGCTGACCTGCACCTGGGCGATTCTGCAGCACAGCGGGGCAGGCTGGGCGCTTGGGAAGCTTGGGAAGCTTGGGAATAAGGAGCGATGAAGACTGGGACCCCGCAGAGGGAGCTCTGGGAGCCTGCTCCATCAGCCTCTGTGCAGACTCCTAAGAAAAGCGGCGAGACCCAGCGGGAGCCGGGGCTGGGTTTGACTGGTTGGGTGGGGACTCAGGGGCTCCCGGCTGCATTTCAGGGCTCGCTGTCTCCCCACCCACTGTCAGACCCCCGAGACTCCTCTGGACACCCCACGGAGGCTGCTGAAGCGCGAGCGTGCCTGGCGGAGGCAGCACCCCTCCTGCCCCTTCCTCTGTGTGTCCTTCACAGTTGGCTTTAAGATGGCTTTTCGGTGGCGACAGCTTCCCCCCCTGCTCAGACCTCCAGGCCAGTCCCCCCGTGTGTTTCTGGAAGACAGCTGGGTCTCCCGAAGGATGCGAACCCCACACCAAGGCACTAGAGAGCTGCCTCCCCAAACCCCACCGTGAAACAGGAGGGACCCTGTTAGCTCTGGAGCGACTGGGCGCTGCACGGATCCGCGTTCAGCTCGGCGGTCAGTGTTTTCCTGCGGGCTGTCCAGCCCTCACCCCAACCAAAACCACGTGGCTGTTTAGCATTCACATCCCGAGGCCTATTTTGGACAATTCAATCAATATTTCATTTTAAAGATCAATTGGATGTCTAAGTCGAACTGTTAAGAAAACACATAAATTTTTTTTATTCACAGTAAGGTAAGCATATTTAAAACAAAATTTGGTGAGCTCTGGCGTATGTATGTACTTGTGAACCCGTCACCGCAATCAATATAACGATCATGTCTGTCACCCCAGAGTGGCCTCGTGTTCCTTCGCCACCTCCCTCTCCTGTCTCTGTCCCTGCCCCACCCCCACCGATGTGCTTTCTCTCACTGTCCATGAGTTCATGTTTCCTCGAATTTTATCTAAATGGACTCATATAGCATGTGCTCCCTAGTCTACATTCTTTCAATCAGAATAATTGTTTTTTAGATTCATCTATAGTATAGCAATATTTTGGTCTTTTTTATTCCATTGAGTGGACATATCACAATTTTTTAATCTATTAACCTGCTATTGGCATTTGGGATATTTCCAGGTTTAGTCTATTACAACTAAAGCTGCACTGAAGATTTTTAAACAAATCTGTGTATGGGCATGTGCAGTCTCCTCTCTGGTTAGTCAGTGGGAGCAGTGTGGGTCACATGGTACATGCATGCTTCACTCTTTAAAGACCTGCCAACCCACTTCCTAAAGTCAAACGGTCTGACCATTTGGCACCAGCAGCGCACGTGAGTTCCACGTGCTCAGCAACACGCAAGGAGCTCATCCTTTCTCCTGTGAGGGCTTCTCATACGTGTGGTGGAACGGTGTGCAGTGTGGTGGTCTCACCGTGGTTTTCGTTTGCACTTCCCTAATGATTCAAGGTTTTCTTCTAGAAGTTTATAGTTTTAGATTTTACATTTAAGTCAGTACTCTACTTGGGGTTATTTTTGCACATGGAGTAAGAAACACGTGGATCTAGGTTTATTTTATTTTACTTTTGCACTAGATATCAAATTATTGCAGTATCATTTATCGAAAGAACTATCCTTTTTCTGTTGAATTGCTTTTGCATCTTTGTTGCCAATCCATTATCTGAAAGTGTGTGGGTCAATTTCTGGACTCTATTGTGTTACATTGATCTGTCTTTACATACTTGTACTGATACTACACCTTCCTCATAATTGCTTCTTTATAAAGTCATCATCGGGGAGGGTAGTCCTTCAAATTTGTTATTCACCTCCAAATTTATTTTGGCTATTATAGGTCCTGATTTGGCAAGTATAGATCCCAATTTCACATGATTATTTGGATCATTGTGTTGATTACTAATAAAATGCCCTTGGATTTTGCTTTGGATTGAACTGAATCTAAATTAATTTGGAGATAATTTACACCCTAACAATATTGAGCCTCCTGACCAGGAGCAAGGCTCACCTCTCCATTTATAATACATCAGTCTTCTTTAATTTCTCTGTGCAATGGTGTATAATTTTCATGTACAAGACTTTCCCATATTTTATCCTTATCAGTATGAAAGTACTTTTTAATACTAGTAATATTCTTCTTTAAAATGTATTTTGTCTGTTATCGGTATAGCCAGGATAGATTTGTTTTGCATAGTGCTAGTATGATGTATCTCCTTCCACCTTTTTACAGGTAAGCTATTTGTATCTTTTCATTTAAAGTGTGTTTCTGTAGGCAGCATATAGTTAGGTATTTCTTTTTTGTAAACTATGGCAATGGTGGTTTTCTTTAAATGTATTTTATTGATTATGCTATTACAGTTGTCCCATTTTCCCCCTTTATTCCTCTCCACCCTGCACCCTCCCTCCCGCCCACCACCCACCCCCTGCCCCTTAGTTCTTGTCCGTGGGTCATACGTATAAGCTCTTTGACTTCTACATTTCCCATACTATTCTTAACCTCCCCCTGACTATTTTGTACCTACCATCTGTGCTACTTATTCCCTGTAATTTTCCCCCTCTATCCCTTTCCCACTCCCCCGCTGATAACCCTCCATGTGATCTCCATTTCTGTGACTCTGTTCCTCATCTAGTTGTTTGCTTTGTTTGTTTGTTTTAGGTTCGGTTGTTGATAGTTGTGAGTTTGTGGTCATTTTACTGTTCATATTTTTTATCTTCTTCTTTTTCTGAGATGATGAATTCTTTTAACTTGACCTTGTCTGGGAAGCACTTTATCTGCCCTTCCATTCTAAATGTTAGCTTTGCTGGATAGAGTAATCTTGGGTGTAGGTCCTTGCCTTTCACGACTTGGAATACTTCTTTCCAGCCCCTTGTTGCCTGTAAGGTTTCTTCTAAGAAATCAGCTGATAGTCTTATGGGGACTCCTTTGTGGGTGACTGTCTCCTTTCCTCTTGCTACTTTTAAGACTCTCTCCTTATCTTTAATGTTGGCTAATGTAATTATGATGTGCCTTGGTGTGTGCTTCCTTGGGTCCAACTTCTTTGTGACTCTGAGCTTCCTGGACTTTCTGGAAGTCTATTTCCTTTGCCAGATTGGGGAAGTTTTCTTTCATTGTGTTTTCAAATAACTTTCAATTTCTTGCTCTTCCTCTTCTCCTTCTGGCACTCCTACATCACTTGCTCAGCTCCGGGCTGGCTTTCAGTCACTTCCCCCACCACCCACAAGCAAACTGGGCCCTTCTGGTGCTGATTCCTGGGTAGGTGGTTTTGTGTACGTTCTAGGACCCTGTGGGTCTCTCCAATGAACTGTCCTGTGAGGCTGGGAGTTTATTCTGCTACCACAACCCCCAACAGGTTTTTTCCAGTCAGAGGTTTAAGGCTTTATTTCCCTGCTCTGGAGCCCTGGGTTGCATGGTCTGTCTTGCTCCTCAGTTGTTCCTCCCAGATTATCTGCAAGCAAATGTGGGACTGACTGGTCCACCTGCCACCCCCTCGCTCAGTCCAGGAGCCACTGCCTTGCCCACCCCAGTCCTCCAACTGCTGTCTTGCCCCGAGCTCTCTCTGCCCTAGCTGCCCATCTCCGCCCCTCCTACCAGTCTGAATGAATGTTTCTTCTTTAACTCCTTGGTTGTCAGACTTCCATACAGTTTGATTTTTCTGGCAATTCTGATTCTTTTTTGTTTTTAAATTCGTCATTGTCTTTCTTTTGTTTGTGTGAGGAGATACAATGTACCTACCTATGCCTCCATCTTGGCTGGAAGTCTGGCAATGATGGCTTAATTGGGATTTCTAAACTTTTAAAAAGTTGACACACTTATTTATGTAATTAGGTTTAAATCTTTCATCTTGCTATTGTAAAAAATTTTTTGAGCTATTCTTTGTTCCCATTTGCTTCTTCTTATGCTTTTGCTTTGAATTAATTGTGCATTTTTATAATTTAATTTTATCTCCTGTCTTTGCTTATTAACTATAACTATTTGTTTCATTATAGTGGTTACTTTAGGATTTACAATGTCCATCTTTAACATATTACAACTTACATTGATCTTAGGCCACTCCCCACGAAAACCATATAATATGCTTCCATTTCTTCTGTCTCAGGCTTTCTGCTATTGTTGTCACATATTTTACTTATACATGTCATTATTTTTACTCACAGCCAGTTATTGTTTAAATGATCAACATAATGAAAATAACCTATATTTCCCATGTGGTAAGCATCTCTAGTGCTCTTTATTTCTTTGCCTAGGCTCATATTTTCAGTTGATATTATTTTTCTGAAATATTGAAAAGAAGACTGAAAGGCTTTCTTTAACTTTTTTTTATAGCGTGTATCTGCTGCTGATGAAGCTTTCAGTTTTGGTTTTCATGAAAATGTTTTTCTCTTTTGGTTTTTGAAACATATTTTTGCTGGGTACAGAATTTGAAGTTGACAGGGTTTTTTTGTATCAGCACTTTAAAGATGGTCTTACACTGTGCTCTTGCTTCCAGCGTTACTGACAAGAAATCTGTCACTCTTGTCTTTGTTTCTGTACATAAAACGTTTCTGGGGTTTTTTTTTTCCAGCTATTTTTGAGAGCTGTTCTTTATTATTGGTTTAGAGCAATTTTATTGTATTATGCCTTGGTGTAGTTTTCTTCATATTTCTTAGATCTGTAGATTTATAGTTTCACAAATTCAAATAAGTGTTGGCCATTGTTTCCTAAAATGTATTTTTCTGTCCTGGCCAGTTAGCTCAGTTGGTTGGAGCATCATCCTGTGCCCCAAAAGGTTGTGGGTTCGATTCCTAGTCAGGACACATACCTAGCTTGCAGGTTCAATGTCTAGTTGATCTCCAGTAAGGGTGCATATGGGAGGCAACCAATCAATGTTTCTCTCACACGTCAATGTTTCTTTTCTTTTTAATTATATTTTATTGATTATGCTATTACAGTTGTCCCATTTCTCCCCCATCATTCCCCTCTGCTGTTCACCCCCCACCCCCATTCCTCCCTTCAGTTCATGTCCATGTGTCATAAGTTCTTTAGCTTCTACTCTTCCTACACTATTCTTGCCCTCCCCCTGTCTATTTTCTACCTACCATCTATGCTACTTATTCTCTGTACCTTTTCCTTTTCTTTCCTCTTCCCACTCCCCTGTTGCTAAACCTCCATGTGATCTCCATTTCTGTGTTTCTGCTCCTGTTCTATTGTTTGCTTAGTTTGCTTTTGTTTTAGGTGTGGTTGTTAATATCTGTGAGTTTGCTGTCTTTTTACTGTCCTATTTTTTATCTTCTTTTTCTTAGATAAGTCTTTTTAACATTTCATATAATAAGGGCTTGGTGATGATGATCTCCTTTAACTTGACCTTATCTGAGAAGTGCTTTATCTTCCCTTCCATTCTAAATGACAGCTTCATTGGATAAGCAATCTTGGATGTAGGTCCTTGACTTTCCTGACTTGGAATACTTCTTTCCAGCCCCTTCTTGCCTGTAAGGTCTCTTTTGAGAAATCAGCTGACAGTCTGATGGGAACTCCTTTGTACGTGACTGTCCCCTTATCTCTTGCTGCTTCTAGAATTCTCTCCTTCATTTTAATCTTGGCTAATGTAATTATGATGTGCCTTGGTGTGTTCCTCCTTGGGTCCACCTTCTTTGGGACTCTCTGAGCTTCCTAGACTTCCTAGAAGTCTATTTCCTTTGCCATATTGGGGAAGTTCTCCTCTATTATTTGTTCAAATAAGTTTTTCACTTGTTGCTCTTCCTCTTCCCCTTCTGGTAGCCCTATCATTCGGATGTTGGGATGTTTCAAGATGTCCTGGAGGTTCCTAAGCCTCTCCTCATTTTTTTGAATTCTTGTTTCTTCATTCTTTTCTGTTTAGTTGTTTCTTTCTTCCTTCTGTTCCACTCCATTGATCTGAATCTCAGTTTCCCTCCCATCACTATCGGTTCCCTGTGCATTTTTCTTCATTTCACTTATTGTAGCCTCCATTTGTTCCTCTAATTTGTGACCAGAATCAACCAATTTTGTGAGCTTCCTAATCACCAGAGCTTTGAACTGTGTTTCTGATAGGTTGGCTACCAGTGCTATGAGCTCAGCATCTGATAGGTTGACCACCTCCTGGTCGCTCAGATGAATTAGTTCTGGGGCCCTGGTCTGTTCTCCCTTTTGAGCCATCCTTAGTTTGGGTTTTTTTGTTTTTGTCTGGTGGAGGCTGTTACATGGTGAGGGGTGGAGCCTTAGGTGTTCACCAGGGCGGAGCAGCCCAGTGGCTGGGTTGTGATGCTGGATGTGGGGGCGGGGTCCGAGAGGGAACAATGGCGCTTGCTCCACTCTGCCAGATTTCAGTCACTTCCACCTCTTCCCCCAAGCAAACTGGACCCCTTTGGTGCTGATTCCTGGGTAGGTGGGCCTATGCATGCTCCAGGATCCTGTGGGTCTCCCCAACGAACTCTCCTGTGAGGCTGGGACTCCCTCCCAGCATCTCAGCCCCTACAAGTATTTTCAATGGGTGCTTTTAGGCTTTACCTCCTGGTGCTGGGGCCCTGCATCATGCAGTCTGACTTGCTGCCTATTTTCGCCTGGTTTATCTGTGCACAAATGTGTGTCCACGGTCCACTTGGCCGCCTATGCACCTGGAGTGACTGCACGCCCAGGACCACCACCGGCTTATCCTGCCGGGATCTGACTCCACCAGCCGCAGACTCTGCCAGCCGCTGACTCCGCCCCTCTTACTGGTCTGGGTGAATCATTGTTGTCTGACTCCCGCACAATTCAATTTTCTCTCTGTCCTGATTGGGTTTTCTTTTTTTTCTTTTTGGTTCTTTATTTTTGTTGTCCTTAATCTTGGTTGTGAGAGGAGGCACAGCGTGTCCAGCTATGCCTCCATCTTGGCCGGAAGTCTCAATCCTCAATGTTTATTTATCTCTCTCTCTCCTTTTTTTCTTTCTCTAAATCAGTCAATATATCTTTAGGTAAGGATTTAAAAAATTCTTTTTCTGTGCCCTTTGCTTCCTTCTCTATTTCAGGGAGTACAAATTACATAACAGGTTACTTAAACTATCCTATGCTCACTAAATCTCTGTTGTTGTTTTCAATTATCTTAAAATTAGCCCTAGCTGTTGTAGCTCAGTGGATTGAGTGCAGGCCTGCAAACCAAAAGGTTGCCAGTTCGATTCCCAGTCAGGGCACATGGCTGGGTTTCAGGCCAGGTCCCCAGTAGGGGGTGTGGGAGAGGCAACCACATATTGATGTTTTCTCCCTCTCTCTCTCTTTCCCTTCCCCTCTGTAAAAATAAATAAATAAAATCTTTTAAAAAATGTTAAATTATCTTAAAATTATTATTCAATTACTTATATTATTTATTATTTTAAATTTTTTATTGCGTGTGGTTCATTTTAGTTTTTTTTTTATTGCTGCACCTTTAGCATCACTGTTTTTTTCTTCTGAGATGTCTATAGTCTGACAATAATTATATCCAATTATTACCCACCTTGCAAATCATAATTTTCTCTCTTGAATTTCAGTTTGGTTCTTAGGAAAATCTTTCATGTCTCTATTTAACTTTGTGATGTGAAGTGTGTTTACAATGACTATTTTAATGCTGCTAGTTGCTAATTCTAACATATGTGCTCGCTCTGGGTCAAAAGTCTTTGATTGGATGTCAGATATTGTCAGTTTTACCTTGTTGGGTGCTGGATTTCTTTTAAACTCATGAATATTCTTGAACTCTAGTCTGGGATGCTGTTATCTGGAAAAAGTTGCTACTTTAGGGTCTTGCTCTCATTGTTCGTTAGGCAGGCCCAGTGCAGTTTGGGGTTTACCCTCTATTACTGAGGCAAGACTTTCCTGAGCGTTCTAGCCGATGCCCAGGGAATAGCGTGGTTTTCCATCTCTTTGATGGAAATGGTCACTGTTTCTGGTCATGTGTGATGCTGAGTCCCATTCCCTTTAATTCCTTGGATGGTTCCTTCTTCAGCAGGGGGTAGTTTGCTCATGCACCTGTCTGGATCAACCTTCCGATGGAAACCTAAGGGGCTCCTTTCCACTTTTTTAGGATTCTCTCTCTGCAAAGATTTCTCCTCTTCAGTACTCTCCCCTACAAACTCTGGCCTTCTTGGCTCCCCTGAAAGTTAAGCTTCGTTTTTTGACCCAGTAAGTCCACCAGGTTGTGCTTAGGTTACCACGTCCTGCAGAATAGTCTGCAGACTGTGTAGTAAGCTGCAGCAATGGTCAGGCAATCCTGTGTTTTCTGTCTGTCACTGATCGCTGTGTCCCCAGATGTTCCGGTCCTTGAAAACCATTGTCTCCTATGTCTTTAGTTTGATATTTTCAAGTGGGAGGGTAAATCTGTTCTTGTTATTCCCTCTTGGCTCAAAGCGGGGGTAAAATGTATCAATTTCCATCCATAGAACTTTATCTCCAATACTATAGTGAAAGCCAGAGGCCACATATAATTCAATATACATTGGCTTCTGGCACAACGTTCAGAATTACACGGGTATGTGTGCGTCTGGGATGACAGTTAGCGGAGGGTCTAGTTCTGTGCTAGACTTCCTTTTGGATATCATCTGGGTCTGGCTGCAGTATCGTTAGGGTTGCTCTGAGGACAAAGCGTTGTTGACCTGCGGCCTGGAAGGAATTGGTTTTAATCCTGTTTGGTGCTAGCCAGCATCAGACAGGTGATGCTACCGCGGTCCTCTCAGCCTCAGGGGAAGCGCCACACTGTGGAGGCGTGCGGTCAGAGAAGTCAGCACCTCACGCAGACGCCGTGCTCTCTCACAGGTTCCCTCCCCAGCTACATTCACAGAAGGTGCTCAACGAATACCGCCCAATGGACGAGTAAGGGAAGGCGGCACGACTGTAAAACGATGAGGCTGGTTTTGTTCCGTCTGCAGAGCCACAGCGATGGAGAAGCAGCCCGGTGGCGGAAGAAGAATACGGTCTTGGAACTCAGAGTACTTCTAGGCAGGTGAGAACAAGTTAAAATATCCAAGCTTCGGTTTCTTCCTCTTTAGATTACAGATCACATTATCTATCTTGCAATATTGTTCTTTTTTTTTTTTTAAGATTTTATTTATCCTTAGAGAGAGGGGAAAGAAGGGAGAAAGAGGGAGAGAAACATTGATGTGCAAGAGAAACATGGATTGGTTGCCTCTCACATGCCCCGACTGGGGACCTGGTCCACAACCCAGGCACGTGCCCGGGCAGAATGGAACTGGTGACCTCTTGGTTTGCTCAACACACTGAGCCACACCTGTCAGGGGTGAAGAGGAAATCAGATGTGCATAAGCTACAGCTTACATACAGCATGGAATTCATTAGGCATCGAATTGATGTAAGTTCCCTGTCCTGCAGAGCAGCCCACTGGGCAAGGCAGAATCTTTGCATGGCTGTTGCTCACAATATCTCCAAGACTGATTTAAGATGTGGAGGGAGAGACTTAGCAATTCCCTCACTGATGTCAAATCTTTGAACGTTGAGGATGCCTTTGGTTTTTGTAAAGAGCCAAAAATCACTCAGAGGCAGGGCAAGTAAATAAATGGAGTGACCGACCAATGAGGGGAAAGTAAACACAGAGGGATGTGGCTATGAAATCATGCCATGCAAATTCATGTTTATTAAGCAAGCGCTCTAATAATCCCCAACTGGGAAGCAAAATGTATTCTGGGAACGATCACACTGTAGGAAAAGTTTTCCTTCCTTTTGGAGGAAGCTCTTGAAAGGAAATGCGTTGTGTAGATTTATACTTTCTGGTCAACCAAAAAAAAAGAAAGAAACAGAAAGGTTTCATTTCATGACTACCTGATCACATCTTTTGTCATATTTTTGTTTCAGTTTGTAGTGTGCTCTTCACATGCTCATTTGTAACCTGAGGAAAAGAAGATTCTGGCAAGTTTGAAGTGACTTACCCATAGTCACATGACTGGTAACTGGGAGCTTGGTTTTCAACCTAAATTGTGCTTTTCTCACCAAACTGCCTGCTTCTTTTTGTGCCATAGTCTAAAAACCTCTTGTTTTCAGAACAAAGTTAATATTAGTGAATCAACTAATAATATGAGGAAAAATATTTGGGGAAGTAAGTTGCCACAAATTATTCCTATTATTCTTATTATTAATTTTCATTCCCAGTGTTTTAAGCTGGAGAGACATTTCATCTGCAGGCATGCTTAAAGAGTGACTTGGGGTTTGTGTAGCTGGGTCTCGGCAGTTGGGCAAACACAGGCAGACATCAGTGAGGTTCTGACTCTGTCTCAGGGGTCTCCCGGGGCCTCCAGGCCCCCAGGCTGTGGGAACTGCCTTTTCCACTGGCCTTTCTCAAGAAAAGTCAAGCTCAGGTGCTGGGATGGCCCTGCTGCATCCCCGCGAGACTCCTCAGACAGGAAAGGAGAGGAGCTACGTAAAACACAGGGGCAAACCAGCTCATTTCCTTGAACACTTCAGCCTCCTGGCTGACCGGCGTGCTGGGAGGTGCGTGGAAAGCCTTGCTCCGGAATGCGGCAGATGCCACAGTGGGGCCATTGTTCTCCGGAGCGAGTGGGCAGTTCCTTGCGGTGGAAGAGCGCCCACTCTCACACTCTGAGTCAGTGGGGGAAGCGAACCTCGGCTCCACATGGGCTCACTCGGCCTCTCCTGACCCGCATTCAGAAAAGTCTGGTTGTAAACGCCACGTGCCCTTTAAGAACGAATTGGGGCTGCTGCTTCCTCTAAATGCATGTAGACACTGATGGAAGTGTGAAGAAACAGACCACAGTCAATGGTGAGCTGGACAGAGCGTGACAGAGTCCCATCCTTATTCCCCATTCATTGGTTAGGTCATCGTACTCAAAGCAGATTAACAAAACCCTGGCAGTGGGTTGATGGGGATGAAGTGGGAAAATGTATGTCAGATGCCTAGATGGTACCAGGACACTGTAAGGGCTGAACTTTACATTGGCATGGCTTTGAGAGCAAAGTCCGAGCTTGGAGAAGTCCTCTTTCCACGATGTATTGTCATCTGACAGAGGGCCAGGTAGGGGTGGCAGTGAGTGTGCTCAGGTCTCCAGGGCTGAAGTGACCTGGTTGCCGCCTGTCTCCTGGCTGGGAGACTTAGCTCTCACCTTGAATAAGGCTTGAATTCATAAATATTAACATACAGCCATCTCCAACACAGAACTGCTTGCTGACCCCTGGTTCCTTCATCCAATCAAGCAGTTCCTTCGTCCAGGTAGCTGTAAATGCCACCTGGATGCTTCGCAGCATCTGAAACTGAACAGACTTAAACGTGAATATATCAACACCCCCATCAAACTGTCCTCGATCCCTGTGTTCTGTACCGCCCCGGAAGCAGACCATCATCTGCCACACCACCAAAGCCAGAAACTTGCCCTTCTCTCAGCCCTCGTCCAATTAACCACTCGGCTCCTTTGAATGACTCCTGAGCGCCTCCAGCCTTCAGTGGAGGAAGCAACAGCCTTCCCCACCGCCATTTGCATTGTTAGGACGTCAGTGCTTCCCCGGGCTGTTCCTCATTCAGACTGTTACAGCATGTCCACTCACAAGGGAAGTTTTCAAATCGCAACAATTTCTTAGCCCCATTTCTAATCAATTAAAATGATTGGAGGCTGGGGACAGAGTCTGGGTACCAGTATTTTTTTTCAATCTTTTTGGGTCACTCTATGATGTAGCCGGGCTGGAAACCATTGTTCGCTAATGCAGATCTGCCCCATCTCTCACTCTCATGCCTGGGCAGCCTTCTCCCGCGCTTACCTGACCTTGAAACAGCTTCCCTCACGGGGCCACTCGTCCCGTCCCCATTGCCATTTCCTCGTGCTTTGCTGAACGCTGTCATCGTCATCCACAGCCCTCTCCTGCCTTTGAACGGGCCCTGCCTCTACCTCCTGCCAGCCCAGCATCGTGGCCCACCTCGATTCCAAATGCGGGGGTGCTACTAACCCTGGAGCAAAGTAAAACAGCTCTTGCTCATATTTTATTATTTTTATTTTTGTCTGAGCATCTCCCACCAGATGGTATTTTGGAAAACTCTAGCCCAGGAGGCAGGAAACCTCGCTACTGCCCTAGGTAGGTTAATAGCTTGTATTTGACCTTGAGTAAGTGGCTCGCTCTCTCACTCTCTTGGCCCCAGTCTCTCCATCTATAAAGTAAAAGAACTGGATTCGATGTTCCCTTCCACACTAGTTGCCACATCGTAAGGAAGTCTTTATTAATGTGGATTTTCCCTCAGAGCTATTTGTGTTCCTGGGACTTATTTCTTACCTTGAAGCACGTGCTTTGTTTCGTAATTGAGCTGTTTCCAACTTAGATTTTTATCACAAGCGGTCATTTTTGTCTGTTTTTTATAAGTTTGAGCCTGGCACCTATCAGTTTAGTTTCAAAGATTTTTGATTAAAGATTTTTGGAGGACAGCGAGAGAGAGAGAATACGTGCAACCAGCCGCGGTGTCCCCGGATCCTTCGGGCTTTCGGCACTGCCTGCGTGCCCAGTCCCGCTGAACCCACGCCACCTACCTTCCGGAGTGAGTAACCGGGTCTGTTCAAATAGATCTGTTGGGGTGGGACTTCTGTAATCGTACATGTGTGAGAATAACTCAGCATAAAAACATAGCCCTGGCCTTTCAAAGCCAGTGCCCCACCCCCCTCCTTTGCCTGTACTGTGCCTGAACATTCAGTCTCTCTCCCTTGTAGAAAAAGACCATAAATGTTTGTGAGGACAATAATGTGAGCGTTTGGTGGAAGGAAAAGGGCCCCCCTGTGGGGCAGGGAGAGGGCCTGGCTACCGGGCGGCCTGGTCTGCTCAGGCTGCCGTGACAGCACCAAGGAGGGGGCTCGAACCGCAGAAATGCATTTGTGAGCCTAGAGGCTGGAAATTCAAGATCAAGGTGCAGGTAGGTTTTCTCCTGACACCTCCTCCCTGCCTTCACCTGTCTTCACATGGTCTTTCCTCTCTGTGTGTGTCCAGGTGCCCTAATCTCTTGTTCTTAGAGGGATGCCAGGCACAC
This sequence comes from Anoura caudifer, assembly GCA_004027475.1. Lineage (NCBI taxonomy): Eukaryota > Metazoa > Chordata > Mammalia > Chiroptera > Phyllostomidae > Anoura > Anoura caudifer. The sequence goes on from PVKU01004051.1 coordinate 28,034, forward strand.
GGGATTAGGGTCCCCCCACAGAATCTCATTTTCTCGTAGTCACCTCTTTAAAAGCCCTGTCTCCAAATACACTCATGTCCTAAGTGAGGGCTCAGCAATCTGGGGACCAGGATCCAGGCCACAAGCAGGGAGCCAGGCGAGTCTCCAGAGAAGGAGAGCATTCTCCCGGGTCCTCATGGGCCAGCTGGGCTTTGCAGAGGCCCGTGACATTAGAGACACCGCTGTCCCCATAACCAGGGTTGCTGTCTAACCACAGACGGAGAGTTCTTGCGTTGGCTTTCTCAGCCATCTCATAGAGACTTATCTGAAAAGTAAAGCAGGAAAATATTTGAATGCACCAGGCGCTGTTTCATTTCCGTGGTTGCTTTCATTGCCCATGTGGGGTGGGGCCACCCTGGTGTCACAGTCCCTCCTTGGGCTGCAGGAGTTTCCATTGCAGACAGGCCCCGCAGGACGGTGGCTCTGTCCAGCTGCGAAGGGCAGAAGGCTGGTTTGCCACTGGGAACGTGGGCATGATAATCCTGTACCAGCGATCACAGGGCTTAGGGCAGACAGTGGATACGAGAACACGTGCCTCAGCTGAACGGACTGACGGAGTCGGCACTCGGTGGGAGGTGGCTGCTTGCCTTTCTGCTCAGAGCCAGTGTAGCTGGGGAGCAGGGTGTGCAAGGCCTCCCTGAGGGCTGATGCAGACGGAGCCTTAGCATTGTCAGGGTTCAGCAGAGTTAAAGCCAGTGAAATAAGATAGCACGATGAGCAACAGGGCGGCCCGGGGAGGAGACCAGCCTCGTGCCTCGGACACTGCTGCCTTTAGATTCTGAATGGGCTTTGTTTAATTTTTTTCCAGAAAAAAGAAGTGCAGGAAAAATAAACAAACAAGAAAATAAATAAATAAGCAGCCCAAAAGACCCTCCCACCACCCTCGGGGAGCCATTATCCAAGGCCTGTTCACCATGGCCAAGTGGACAGCTAGTTTGAGCCTTGGGCCCAGACCAGAGTCGCCCTGGTGACTCTGCCCCAGCGGGGCGCCTGTCTGTCCTTGGACTTTCACTTCACGCCAAGTGCGCCCAAGCATGTCGCCCCGGAGAGGCCCAGAGGGCAGCTGGAGGTGCCGCACGGCACCACGAGCAGCACTTTGCTGTTTTGGTTAATTGCACAGGACTTATTTCCATTTCGTCTGGCCCCTTTTTCTGGCTGGTGCAGTGGTGGGTGGAAAAAGAGAGCTGCCCTCGGGCACATCACTGAAAGAGGAATTGAGAATCACCAGGGAGATGAGACTATCTGCTCTGCACAGGACAGTGGCCCAGAGAGAGCTCACCCCCTGCTCCGTGTTACAGTGGGACTCAGAGAAGGGCGCCCACGTGCTTGACTGCACTCAGAAGGCCTCACAACCTATTGGGGCTCCTGGGCGGCTGGCGTGCCTGACATGGAGTCCCTTCGGAACATTGAGAATGTCACGGCCAACTGGGATTGGAGAGGTTGCCTTATCTCTAAAGAGAGATACATCCTTCTTTAACTCCAAAGATAAAGTAATTCAAAGGCTCGGGAATGGGATTCTGCTTCGAATGAGCCATTGTCTAAGACATGTTCCTGGCCCAGGTAGGACTGGCTTCTACACAACAACAGGTTGGGTGTCCTCGGCAGGTTCCTTCGGCAACTTCCCAAGGCCCCCGGATCTCCTGGGACTGTGGTTGTTGTCAACACATCGACGTCCATTTTTCAAACAAAAACGTTCTCCGAATTGAGACATCGAGGAGGTAGCGCCCTGGGCTGCGTGAGTGGGCACCGCTAGCAGCCGAGGAAGGTGATGCCGAGTGGGATGTTGAAAGGCCCCTGAAACCGAGGGAAGCAACAGAGAAAGGCGACCCCATGTGACAGCTCCTCCTTTAAATCATTCCTGGCAAAGGAGTTCCAGGAAAGTCCACAGAATTTTCTAAGTCCGTGATTTTCAAACTTGCCTGCCTGTTGGGTTCATTTGCGGAGATTAAAAAAGAAAACACCAGTGTCCAGGACGCAGCCTCGACCATGACCTAGACACTTCGGGAGGGACATGCAGGCATCCGAGTTTGTTACAACATCTCCAGGCCATTCTGACGAGCAGGCCAAGGAGAGAACCACTGGTGGCAAACCTCAACTTCATGATGACAAGGGGACCACCCACCTCTTAGTAGGAACTGAAGATTATTTTTTATTGAAATGAAAACGCTCACCATGAGCTCTACCCTCCTGCACCTTTAGGTGCACAAGACCGTGTGTTAACTGTGAACATGATGCTGTGCACCGGCACCGGCCGCTATTGGCACTTGCCTCGCATAACCGAGGCTTTGCGCTGGCTGAACAGCAACCCCCCCCCCCGCCCCGCCCCTCCCAGCAGCTGGGCACCGCCATTCTGCTCTCTGCTTCTGCTCCTTCGGCTGTTTCAGATCCTCCTGCAAGAGGAGTCGTGCAATGTTTGTTCTTTTTGACTGGCTTGTTTAATTTAGCATAAGGTCCTCTAGGTTCCCCCATGTTGTTGCATATGACAGACTTTGCTTCTATTTTAAGGCTGAAGAGTAATATTCTGTTGAATGTACACACCGCATTCTCCTTCTTTCTTTATCCAGCGGGTTGTTTCCACGGCTTGATTACCATGGATGGTGCTGCAGAGAACACGGGAGTGCCGACATCCCTCTGAGACCCTGATTTCAATCCTTTCGAATGGGTACCCAGGAGTGAAATTGCTGGATTGTCTGTTAGTTTTACTTTAAATTTCTGATGAACCTTCATAGTGCTTTCCATTGTAGCTGTACCATTTTATGTACCCACCAGCCATACACAATTTCTCTACACCTTTGCCAAAACTTATCGTTAAAATAAAAAGCTCTCCTAAAGTGTATGAGGTGCTATCATTTCCTTTTGCCTTTTATTTGCATTTCCCTCACGATTGGTGAAGTTGAACATCTTTTCATATACCTGCTGGCCATTTGTATGTCTTCTGGAATTGGACCCTTATCTTACACCATCCACAAAAACCAACTCAAAATGGACTAAAGATTTAAACCTAAGACTTGAAACTATAAAGCTCTTAATGGAAAACAGGGGGAAAGCTTCCTAACATTGGTTTCAGCAGCAATTCTTGGATACGACAGCAAAAGCACAAGCAACAAAAGAAACGTAGGCAAGTGGGACTCCATGAAACCAAATCTTCCACACAGCAAACGAGAAAACAGTCCACAGAGTGGATGCGCAGCCTGCGGAATGGCAGAATATGTATTTCACACCATGTATCTGATAAGAGTCAACACCCGTATTACATAAAGAACGTCTACAACTCAGTATCAAAAAATTAGAATAACGATAATTCAGCTGAAGGATGGACAAAGGATTGAAAAGAAGTTTTTCCAAAGAGGATCTTTGAAACTTAGCTTTGAAACTTTGAATTGGCCTATGGACCTGTTAGGCCTGTGAGTACCTTGTTGAGGGGCCTGGGGCGAACTGAGCCGTGGGCGTCTGCCCACCTCCTGCCAACATCCTTCCTAGAGAGCAGAGCTGCAGCCTCCTCTAGACACCCACGTCCCCTTTGCTCACACGGGCTTGCCATGCAGAAGGTAGACCCATCCGTGAGGCTAGCAAGCTCGTGCCACCTGTCAGCTTTTAGCATAAGGACTCAAAGCATAGAGAACGTGAGCTGTTTTGCACTGCCCTCAGATTAAACCCTCTCATGTTTAGCCTAATGGAGGCCATCAGGGACAGGTGACACATCACCCATCTTTGGAGATAGCGGATGAATGAGCCAAGAGAGCAGAGATTTTGGAACCAAGGGTACCTGCCGACAGTTCCTGGCCACATAAGCTTGTCAATACCATGTAGATGTGAGCTTCAATTTCCTTTCCTGTAGAATAGGGACAATAGCCACTCTCCCCAAAAGCGTTGGGGAGAATTTTAATGGAACAGCATGTGCCATTTGGTGAGTTCTCCATACAAGTTGGGATTTCTTCCTTACCCCGTGGCGCTGTCCTCAGGACAAGCACAGTTCGGGCACACTGCAGACGACAAGAAAATAGGCTGCTCCGAGAGCTGATAAATGATTGCTTCCACGTGCACCAAGATCTACAAACGAAGCACGAACTTCTCAGGCTTCCTTGTTGAATAATAAATAGATTTGAAAAGCCATGAATTGTGAGGTTTTAGTCCATTTCCCCATAAAGTGGGAAATTATGTGAGAGCGCATACACAGAATGCAAACACCAGTGGCCCTGATACATACACCCTGTCACCCCTGAAGGGACAGCCGTGAAGAAGGAGCCCATCAATCCAGCACTTGTTAGAGCCCGCCTCGTCAGGAAACGCCCGTCCGTGGAGTGGGCCCTGCCATTTCCTCCCCCGGGGCCTCCGGCTGCAGACTGAGAGTCTGGGGTGAGTCATAACAACTCCCTTTCATTGGGCACCTCCGAACGCCAGGCCCTGCACACTCCTCACCCATTTCACATGGGTCCTTGCGACCTCATTCTCCCTCTTTCACCAAGGAGGAGCTGAGATGCCCTGAGCCACTCACTCGGGGTCGGGGGCCGGGCTCAAACCCTGTGTGAGTGACACCATCTTGACTTTCTTTAAAACAAGCCCAGACAGGCTATCAGAAAGTAGAGGAGGTGGTAAGTGGTAGCCTTCCCTTCAGGCCAGGCCTGGGCTGACAGGCTGCATGGATTTCAAGCTTCACATCATGAAGAAATCAATACAGACATGTCCTTAAGGTTGAGATTTGATGGCATCTGGAGAAGATGTGCAAGAGTCAGAGACACACACAGATCCATCAAAGAATATAATATAAGAAGTATATTGTAGCACAACAGTTTGGGGCAGTGTTTTCTGATTTCTCTAGGACAGATGTAATGACAGTGATAATGAAGCCCTGTAGAAGCTTGGGCCAAGCCTCCCTGTGGGGGAGAGAGCTTCCCAGCTCATAAGCCAAGAGGTAAAACTGATCATCAACCACCTGGACCCTCATGCTTTAAAGTTTTGCAGTTGAGACTGAACCAGACATTCAAAATAGTATTTTCTATCAAGTTTAAGTGATGTGGGAAATTCCATCTATGATAGCTCATGTCATTTGTCGTTTCAGCCCTGGCCACAGGGACTTGTTTTTGTAACTCGTACCGACAGTGCTCTGTGACCTTTCCAGACCCTGCACCTAGTCCCCCCTTTATCCTACCACCTCCTGTTTGTCCTCTTGTTTGATTGCATGCTTTCTTCCTCTCATTACCCTATCCAGGTGTGATCAGGTGCAGTGAGAAGAGAGCCGGAGCCCAGGCATCTCAGATTGTGTGCCCACTTGGGAAGGGCACTTGATTTCTCTTGGCTTCAGATCCTTCCTAAGAAACATTGAGAGAAACACTGACTTCACAGAATCAAAGCGCCAAGCTGGAGTTGCTATGGGCACATAGAAGACGCTCGGAAACTTGCCTGACTCCTGCGGGTTTGTCACCAGTGTGGACTAGGAGCTGGTTGGAATGCAGGCTTGTTGGTACCTTTTCCATACACTATGCAGCTAACTGAAAATAAGCCAACGCCTCCTCCACCTCTGCCTTGGGGTACAACGTATAGGACCTACTCATTGGGAGACAGGTTTGGGATGTATCTGGAAGAGAAGTTTCTTATGGTGGCCTTCGTCCCTTCAGGATGGCAGCGGTTCACCTGCCACGGGCTAAATACTGGGCCACATCATTGGATCTGAGTGTGCCACCTCCTCCTTCTAAGTGTTCCTGGAGCACTGCCGCTTATGCCACCTGCAAGCCACCGCGCAGGTGTCCAGGCCAGACTGGAACTCCCATGCCTGTGAGACTACGAGCTGAGGGGCCGCGAGGGCTGAGAGCAGTGGAGACTGTACACCCACCATCATGTAATCGAGTGATAAGGACCGCTCTTTTTGCACAGGTGCCTCGACCAGAGCTGGGGTCGCCCTGGACTAGGTACTGTCTACTGTCTCACCCCACCCATGGGAGCTCCTCAGCCAGGCTGTATACCACGGTGAATAATCTTTTACGAGATGTGTTGTATGTAGAAGATTCCCTGCCGTGTTGGTGATGGAAAAGGAAAACACAAGTGTCTACCGTTCTAGGTTTTTGCAGCCCCACCCTCAAGCAGCATGCTTGGTACCCACCCAGTAGGCCTCATTAGACTCCTCATCAGAGGAGTGAGTGGATGAATGTACAAGGACCTTCTCCCAACTGTTGACCCCATTGCATTTAGAGATCTTTTTTTTTTTTCCATAAAAACTAAACCTGCGGGGTTCAGTTTTGAATGTGTATTTTAAAGAACCTGAAGAAAATGCCCCGTTCTGTAGGCCTTCTTTTAACCATTGCAGTTGAGCTTTTTAAAATGTCTCTTCAGGGCCATCTTCATGGATCTGTGACTTGTGAAGTCACTTAAGACCCGGCCCTTAAAAAGGCCCCGTGCTTGCTGTAAGGATCTTTAGTCCCTCTTGAAATTCTGCGCTGTCGTGGACAAGGGCTGCATGTTTGCCCTGGGCCTCGCACGTTCAGCGGCTCCTGCATCTCCTTCTTCTCCCAAAAGGCTCACGATACGGGAGGACTTTTCCAAAATTGAATGACTCAGACAAAACAACGCATTAGTGAACTAAGTGTGACCGAATCAGAAACGTGTGTTAAAGTGGACTCCAAGCTTAAAAAATGGAGAAGAAAGAGGGACCTGTGCAAATATTCTTGAAGCTAAGATGGCCAGCAGATATTTCAAAAGATCCACAGACTCGGCTATGACGAAGTTGTCCTGTTTCTCCTCCATCTCTCTGGTTTTAGATTCCGAACCCTTTGCCTCGATTATTTTCATGTACGGAGGAAGTGCGCCCCTTGTACATCAGCTGGACCTGTTGGCTTCAGAATAAACCAGTACTTTGCCACACATTAGCCTTGGAGCCCTAGGGGTCCAGGGAGCATGATTAACCAAGGCCCAAGCTCTGCTCAGACGGTGAGGGTACGGAGAGTGAAAGCTAGGAACCGGGTCGCCTCGGAGCGGAGGAAGTGCCGGGAGTCTGAGCTCAGCTTGCACAGGCGCGCGGAAGAGCAGAACTGTGTCCCGTGGCCTGCACCACTTTGCCTAGAGAGCTTCAAAGCAACAAGCGGTGGCTTCCTGGTGTCCGGGGTCCTGTTCTTAGATGACTGAGCCGATGACATGAGCAGCAGGATTGCCAAAGGGAAGCTGGCCTGTGTCCATGGAGGGGCTTCTCCAACCTATGGGTGATGGCGTTGAAAATCCCCACCTGTTAAGTCCTCCCTCCCATGGAACCCTCAGGGTAATGCTTAGCCTTATATTGCACCCTGTTCTTTGTCACAGGTCTCTGCCCACTGGGAGATCTGCAAGCCCAATTCCTCATCTTTCAAAGAAATGGAGCCAGGAACTTATACCTGTGGAGTTCTTATTGGTGTTTTATGTACATCCAGGCATTTCTAGCTTCCAAAAATCCCAGGAGAAAAGCGTTACTATTTTATAAATTAACCGAGCTCTGGAGACGTTAAATAACACAGTTAGTAAACTATGGAGGTAGTTATTTGATACAGCGTGAACTCAGGGATGATACCTCGCTCTCTTTCCCCTACTGCACCGCACAGTGTCAGCCCTGTGGCTGCGGAAGAAAACTCCTTTCTGGGGTGACCCTGAGTGAGATGGTTTTTCTAAGGCGCTCCTCCTGCTGAGGCTCCAGGGCCAGGAATTGGGGCAGGTCGGCCTGAGGAAGCTACTTCGCCGCCTCCGCCTCCGTGGCCCTTCATGTCCCCACGGCCCAGCGGGGAAAGTAACCCCTTCACTGCCTGTCTCCCTGAACTGTTTAGAATAAGAGGACGCACGTTTCAGGTAGAAGTCCTCAGAAAGAAGCAGATGCCACGTGATTGCAAGGTTATTGTTATTGTCGCTGATGTAATTTGTTTTGGGGCAGAGAACTTAATAGGTTTATTCTGGAGGTGATAATTGGGAAGGGCTGTCCCCATGCCGCCAGGCACCACGGGCACCCAGGCTGAGCTCTTTAAATGGGGAATTGCACGAACAAGGCAGAATAGGACACTGAACTCCTGTGCAGGCAGGTAAGGCTACAGCGCTAATTAACATGGAAGAGGAAAGCTGGGCTCGGGTTCTTAATGAAGGGGATGCTGTGAGGCACCTTTCTTTCTCCAGCACCTTTGACAGGTACAGAGCCATGGCTTCTGCAAGTGAGCGGGCCCCAGCTCCCTGCCTCCCCTCCTTCAGCCAGCTGGCACCCGAGTCTGGGACCTGGGCTCCAGGAAGATCAGGTTTACATCCTGATCCCTAGGAAACTTTGCCTCAGCCTCCGCCCGTCCCCAGGTTTATTCCAACCCAGAGATGAAAGGAAACGAAGAGTTAACTGAGCCAAGAACCGCCAGGCCGACAGGGAGCAGAACCCCTTAGGTCACTCTGGGCTTTCTGCACCACGGCCACCGTTAACACCTGCAAAGCCTCTGATTCTCACATTAGCAAAACACGCCATAAAGCCCTGGCTTCCCCTCTTCCCACAGACCCTGGCCCCATTGCAAAGGGGAGGGGGCCGGTCACAAAGGCGCCATTCAGACCCAGCAAAGCTTTCTTGATGAGGCCTGGGAGGGGAGACTTGGGCCAAGCCTTGTCACAGAACGTGGGCAGGCCCAGCATCCAAACCCTGCACCCGCTGGGTGATGGGATCCCAGGGTGTCCGAGCCCAAAAAACCAGTGGAGATGATCGAGTCAAATGAGTCTCCTGATTTTATACAGGAAGAAATTGACGTCACGAGGGAGGATTTTAGTTTGCAACATGGATTTGCATGTCCGCCATGTGTCAGAAACTGTGCAAGATGTTGAGGGTGCGAGGACTCCTAACTCTAGCTCACTTGGAAGAGGAGACTGGCAGTCACGTACGTGGTGCCAGGGATGGCCACCATCCACAACCAAACCCAGAGCAGCTGTGACTGTCACACGAGCCCCATGCTCCCAATCGGAAAGCCCAAAATAGGGTCACGCACACACACACACACACGCAGCAGACACAGTCTGTGTACAAGTAGCCAAGCTGGCGAAAGTCTTCATAAAATATTTAAATTTCAAATGAGCTAGGCATTTAAAATCGCAAACGTTACAAATGACGTTAAACCTTTCTACTCTCACTTCACCGTGGAAGTTTAATCAGACACTTCACATGGCTCCTCAGGGCCAGCATCCCCTCATCACTAGAATTGTCCTTTGAGTCACTAGCGTGTGGCATCTTCATCCCCCATCTGTCTATTGGAGAGGTAGCTGTTCTCGATTCCTTGCAAGATGTCATGACTGGTGACTTCATCTCAGGCCACCAGTTTCCATTCACTATTCATGATCTTCGCAACTTCTCCTGCTGCTCTTGGAAAGGGATTTTTTTTTTAAGCTTTTTTCTTGGTGACAACCCATCAGGAATAGATTTGAGAGGTCAAAGCATCCTCCTACCTCAGGGGAATAATTACACCTAAATTGGATTTCTTTGCTGCCTTTGTCAACCATTCCATTAGGTGACTTCTGTGGGGGTCCAATATCACCATATTTTTTGAGGTTCCTAATGTCTCTTCTCCAAATATGGCTCTTTTTGGAAATAAAATATTGAAGAGAGCCCCCTACCATAAGCTTCACACAAAATCAAATATAATGCAACACTGTATCTTCAGAAGGATCATTTTTAGGAAGTCATTTTGCCTTTGAATGTGGCATTTGTGGGTGGTAAATAAGCATAAGTTAAATCGAAGGTGATAGAGCGGAAGAGTGTGTTTTTCCGAGGGAGAGAGCGGTGAGCTAAGAATCTTTCCGAAGAAGAGGTGGCGCCTGAGGGTGAGTTGGAAGTGTCGAAGGTTGAGGTACAGGAATCACTCATGTAAACGCATCATGATGAGAACCTGCAGGCACTATGGGGAAATCTTAAGAACCATGGAGCGCTGAGATTTTCTCCTCTTTGCAGAGACAAAGGACTTTATTGTTTACAAGACAATGAGCAACGTGAACTCGATGGCTGCTTGGTTCTCCTCCTCCTCCAGTTCTCACGGGGCCACGCAGATGGGCCTGGGTGCATGCAGCACACACTGACGAGGACCCGCAAGCTCAGGGAAACAGAATCTTTGCTATTGGACTGCAAGCAAGCTTGTGCAACTTTTGCCCTTCGAAATATATTCAAAATGCCACCTCCCCATCACCAGCATTGCCCAAGATGGCAGCATCCCTCCCATGGATTACCACAAGATTACAAGGTTCTAAGGGATCTCCCAGCTCACCCTCTTTCATCCTGCAGACGATGGTCCGCAGTGTTGCCACCTCATCACCCCCTGCTCAAAGTTTTCCGATCGTGTTCCACGTCGCTCAGTCACTTCAACTTCGTTAGAAGTTCTACATGCTCTGGTCCCTGTTATTTCTCTATTCCTGTCTCTCACTACTCAGCTGTCTCTCTCTCCCTCCTCCAGGATTTACGGTTTCCTCGCTGCCTTTGAACACCCCAGGCTCGCTCATGCAGCAGAGCCCCTGCTTGGAACGTTCTTCCCCGAGACTCACGTCAGTCACACGCTCACCCATTACAGGTCTTTGCTCAGATTTCATCTTCTCGGTAAGGTTCTCCCTGGCCATCGGATTTACAGCTGCGGCCTGTGGCTGCAAATAAGTTTTCTCTTTACCTTCGCTGTTGAGACTACTTCCTATACCATTCGGGAAATATAACAGGTTTTTAAACTTGTTTGTATATTTCTCAAGTTCTGTTTTTTTTTTTTTAAAGAAAGTCCATGATGAGAGATCAATATGATTATAACTGCTAATATGTGTATTTATCATGGAATTTTTCTTTCATCTTTTTAATTTCTTGCATTAAACTTTATTCATTTCAACAGCACTTGTCTAATTTTAGTTTGTTTGTTTATTTCCCTGTTGTTTAATTGCATCTTTCCCCCCTCATTCAGCCAGCTCCTTGACAACCTAATCCGCCACCAGACCGATGCAAATTCCATCCCACCGCATAGCACACTATGTGCTGAGAACACAAAGTAGATGCATTCTACATTTTCCTGCCTTTTGTATTGAATTATTTCATAAGTGAGCCTTCACTCCGAAGTTTTATGGCTGCGTCTTACGTTTTTACATTTCGGAGTCTGTTCCCACAGCCCATAACGCTGTTTTCTGCTGTCTTGGAGTTCTTCCTACACAAGACAAGACTCGCTGGTGTCTGCCATTTGCTGCTGGATAGAGGGCGTGGGTCACTTTGCTCTTTTTGTTGTCCACCCGGGTGCTGCTCGATACCCTCCTCACACTTGGAACTGCGTGATCAGCACAGCCCCAGCCTCGGGGCCAGAGCCCGGGCGGACTTTTATCTGATGTTGCTTCCGGCAAAGGGCGGATACTTTTTCCTGCTCCCTTCCAAAGCATCCTCTGACTCTCAGGAATGGCTTGTCTTTCCACCCTTTCTTCTGTGTATTTTAAAGAATCTGTTCTTTTTCTTGTTAAGTAAGTGTGGGGCATGTAAAAATACACTGTGAATAGCACAGTGCTTCTAATTCTCCGCAGCCCTTTACGTGTTTGCTGCTGACAGTGTTCTGTCATGTGATGTTTGTTCCACAGCTGGACCTGCTGAGACCCTGGGTAGCCAAGCCTGGGTAAGAAGTGGGGCAGGAAGGAAGGCAAAAGCCTGGTGCCCGCCCCCCCTCCCTGGGTTGGAAGAGGGGCACGGCATCCTCCAGCCTCCTCCAGCCTCTCTCCTCCGGGTTCAGAGGCCGAGGCAGGACACTCACGGATCCTTCCCCCGGGAAGCTCATTCCTGATGTAGTTAGGATCGGTTCCTTCCAAGACTGCTTGCTACTACTCCCTTCATTGAAATTTACACTTCTAATACTGGTGTGCTTTTGCTATTAAAAATATGGGTATTTTCCGAAACACCAAGTGGCTTGCCTAAGATTTTGCAACAAGTGAAGACTAGAAACAAGACTTAGCCCACTTCTCTCTGACTGGGAAAGCATGCTTCTTCCACTCTATACCCCTCCTGGAGGGAGTAGACTACCAAGTTCTTCACTGACAAATAAAAGGGTAACATAAAAATGCGTGCTATGTTATTATAAAAAATGACGAAGTGATCCTTCAACGGAATGGAGGATCAGTTGCACTCAATGTACGTTATGGGGGTTTCTGTCTGATCCCACCTATGATTCTCCAGTAGCCATTGGTGTGAAGACACAATTGAGAAAGGAAGCCCACGTTGTCCCAATGCCACCTTCGCCAGCAGTTTGATTTGTAAGTCTGAGGCAGTTTGGAGGACGCTGGCACCCACGATGCAAATCGTCACCCATAAATTAATGAGTGATTAAAATCTCACTAAGGCAAACACATCGCCACAAATCTGAGTGATGCACGGCTATTGCCAGCCATAGCCAGCAGATGCATAGAAATAATTGGCTTTTAATGCTCATTAGTCAGTTTTATTACAAATAATGCATTTGCATGATGTTTGTAAATTTATGCTCCAGCGGGACGACGCGGTGACAGCGCCGTATAAACAGGCAGAGTGATCAGGAAAAGCACGCCCTAAGTTGGTTCACGCCCAAGGATACATTCATTCATATGCTGATCGGTTTGTAACCTTGCCTCTCGTTCCCACGAAATCATTTAAGGTGATTTGGAGAAACACAACCATTATGAGGATTTTCAATGAAGACATTACGAAGAAAAGAAAAATGAAGATCAGAAAACACAGTGAGCCAAGCAGCTGAGTTAGCATGCAAGACAAATGTCCCCGTATTCTGTGCGCGTAGTAAACAGGTGACGCTAAGTGCCTCTGCACTTATTAGCATTCAGAGCAAAAGAATGAAAGCCAAATAGGGCCAGATTCATAGTGTTTATGGGAAGAAGTAAAAGCCGCACACACAAAAATGTTTTCTTAAGGGAAATGTAACAGTTCTTGGTAAAATGACCCGAGGAAATTTTACCTTATAGTTGTTCGTAAAGGTGACATGAACACAAGAGGAAATTAATCTTCAAATATATCTCCAGGGCAAATACAATAAAGTCCTTTCTGAAAATCCCCTGGCATGCAGGTCGATAACCTCCTGTCCAAGCACGCCTTAATAAAAATTAGGCCCTGGAAAATGAAAATTTACCCCTCCCTCCTATTCCTTTTCCGGCCCTAGTTGTGCACACCTCCTGGTCCATCATCCTTCCAACCGATCTCTATTATCATTTTAGTTGGATGAAAACGTAGTGTTTACCTTGTCGTGACTGTAAAAGCTATTCACAAGTGAGTAATACCCTCCACTTGGCTTCCTTGCATAAGCTTTGCTTTTCCTAAAATTGTCTTGTGCATTTCTTCGCTATTAATTATTGCTAATTCAACCACAGTATCTTCTCCAGAAATCAAAGCTCCTCATCGTGCAGTGGGGCAAATTCAGGAAGAGAAAAATGTCATTGATTGGAAGAAATTTCTCCCAGAGGCTCCTGTGCAGACTGCCAGCTTGCTGAGCTTGGGACCTCACTGTCACCCCGGAGATTTCCCCTGGCTCCCTTACGTTGAATTCTTAATGTAATGAATCCCACCTTTTGGGGGGTCTTCTCCTTTTTGGTACAATGCCTCCTTACATAGCTATCTAGAAAAGAGTACAGGGTGGGGCAAAAGCAGGTTTGCAGTTGTTCGTATGGAAAATAATAATTAGTAAATAATAATATAAGAATGAACTCTGTGTTTCTTGTACTCACAACTGTAAGCCTACTCTTCCCCCCACCCTCTATATGGGAGCAATCTTCTGGGTCTGAAAATATCGCAAAACGGCTGCTTTATAACCATGCATTGTTGATGGTGTAGATGATCGAGAATACTGATTGGAAGCAAACTTCTAGTCATTTCAAGGAGGTGCATCTTCTGCGTCTACATCACTGCTCCTGAAAAAAACCCGTGTTTTCTTCCCACTGGGAACGGAGCCGCACATGAGACCCCGATTCAGGGCGAAGTCTGCTTCTTGGAGAATGGCACTGCCTCGGCTGGGCCGGGCGGGGTAGTGTTTGCATCAACGGTCACCGTGGTCGTCGTGGTCACTGGGCTCGGCTGTGGTCACTGGCCCGCGCCCTCATCAGCTCAGCTTATAAGTGAGCCCACTGTGTTTTTGCAACTTTACGTGGGATTCCGTGCCTGTGGGCCCAGCACTCCATAAGCTTTCAGGCAGTGGTGCCGCCCAAGACCCTGTAGGCAAGAAAGTACAGTCCACACCTGAAACATCTATCAGCTTCTCTCAGAGTGAGTTACTGCCACCTGCGGTCTGGGATGGGCCGCTATGGTCAACCACCACCAAGGGACCAGCGGGTGTTCTGAAGGAAGGGTGCTGTGTCAGAGACTCTGTGTTGGTCTGTATTGTTGACACGGACAGTCTGTGGCAACTTGCTGGTTTAGCCTCGATAAGCGGAAGATCCTGCAGTTGAGTGGAGTTCAAAGTCTCCATCTCTGCCACATGGCTGACACTCACATGCAGAGTTACTCCGTCTCCTTGGTTCTTTGGTGCCTTTTCTGTGGTGGAGGATCTTCCACGCGTGTCCATGTATGCTCCCACCGGGAGCTCTTCAAATGTCATCATCACGCCCCCATGTCCGTCACATGCTGCGATCCCGCACCTCCCTGTCCGTCCTCTTCCAAAATGTGTCCTTTCAAAAATGGCAAGCTGCTCATTACTATCTGTCTAGGATTCCGTATTTTCTAACTTTAGCGCACTTCTCTTTCCACAACCAATAGGTTCACAGACGTTCTTCTCATGGGGGGTATTTCCTCTCGCTACTGTGTTTCAAGGATATAGACTGTTATTAATGACTCAGGTCCATATTCAGAGACAATTCATCCATGAACCAAAATCCTGCCTTTTCCTCCACTATCAGCTGGCGAAAGGGATCTCCCCAGACAGCATCTGACGTGTGCTGATGGAGGGGTGCTGATGCTTCATTGGTGAGTGACCTGCCCATGAAGCCTGCCATGTCCCCTGGTCATGGCTCATGTTCCCTTCTGATACACCACTTCCTTCTTGCAACATCTCGTTGAACATCTACAGTTTTATGACATGGTGGATTCTGACAGAACCCAGCTCAGTATGGAGAGTTCCACATGCAGGGTAACAAAGAGACCATGGGCTGGTGCGCCATTCACCCAGAAGCTGTTTTTCAAAAGTGTTTCTATTTCTTCACTGCATGTATATACACTGCATGTGTCTACTGGGATACTTGCTCCAGAATCTCAGGTTCATTCTGTGATTCTTTTACTTGGACTTGTCATTGACTCTCCATGCCATCTCTGTCCACCACCGATACCTAGTATCTCAGGATCTTCTGGGCCATATGGCTCAAGTGCAAGGACTGCTTGACCTACATCCTACTTGTTACAGAGCGCTTTCCTCTTCTGAACCTCACCCAAGGCTGGCAGCATCTCATGTTACCTATGACACGGGCCAAAGCATATTCCCCGGTGGGGATGATGCTGCCTTCAGAACGTGGAGAGGCCTCCTACGTGTAGTGCTTACTTTTTTGTGTGATGAGAAACATGATACGGAATACTTTGTCTTTCGATTTGGATGGTGTAGAAGGTTGAATAATGGCTTCCAAAATGATACATTCATTTCCTGATTCCCTGAACCTGTTAATGTTACCTTTTTGGAAAAAGGACCCTTACAGATGTCATTAATTTAAGGGTCTGGAGATAAAGAAATCACCCTGGATTCCCTGAGTGTGCCCCACATCCAATGACAAGCGTCCATACGGGACACACAGGGAAGAGTCGGCAGGCACAAGACAGGAGTCCGTGTGGCCGCGGAGGCAGTGACTGCGGTGACACGGTCACAGCCCAAGGAATGCCTAGAGCCACCAGCAACAGGATGAGGCAAGGAACGGAAACTCCCCCAAAGCCTTCAGAGGAAATACGGTTCTCTCACCACCTTAATTTTGGACTTTCAGCCCCCAGAACTCTGGGGAAATAAACGTCCGCCGTTTGAAGCCACCCGTTTCATGGCCACTTGTTGTTGCAGCCACAGGAAACTAATACAGATGGGATCCTGGTCTGCCTCTAAACACTGGACACCTAAGTATTTTACTAATGCGGCGGCCCACGAACCTCTTCAGGGTTGACCTCCTGCCCTCAGTTGTGTGTGTGTGTAAGGCTTCCACTAAGTCACTCTTTACTCCTCTGATCTGATCACTATGATTTATGGTGGGTCGAGGTGGTATTCGTGGGACGTCAGATAGTCCGGGGCCTCTTCAGACTGTACTATTGGGAAGGTGGGCAAGAGAAGGAATTAATATCACCCTAGGGCATAAGTTCAACCTGCAGTCTGTCTATTCAATATAATGGTAACGGTTTTTGATCTTTTCTGGTAAAGAGAGGAAAACCGGTCACAGTCAATGGCCACAAACCATGGACTGAATGAAACTGTTAACCCGCAGTATCATAGGTGCCCAGTCTGGAACAGAGATTTAGGATTATGCCTTGATAGATTTTATGGTAATACATTGTCTTCCTCCAAGATTCATCTGTTTCTACAGAAGACTGGTGAATTAAATAGGGATTGCAGGAAGACCACTCCTTATACATCATTTAGATACCTCAGTGTAGGAAACTAATTTTAGCCAAATCCTTGGAATGTGATGCTGTTTTTGATTTACTGTCTTGGCTTGGTGGGAGGAGCAGTATTGGAAGGCTCTGGGAAAAGGGAAGGCCTTTGTGGACCCACGGTTGGTTGGACATTGACCAGGACTTAGTCTGTTTGCTTGGCCTCATGCCATCTCTGGGGCCATGACGACTTTTCGGGTCTCTGGTATCAAAGGCCATTTGGGTTTTCCTGTTCCCTCAGTATCTGGTCACTGGAGGGAGTGCCTCTTGATCCCTTTGGGGCAGCACAGGAGAAGTCCTTATCTTAGCTCCTATGCAACTCACCACAGTGTGGAGGGTCCTGTATTCCATCCTCTTTTTTATTTAATGAGCCCTAAAACTGGCTCAGGTCCGAAAGTTATGCATGGGATGGGGAGATATATATAAATTAGGGGAGATGATTGCTTTCGGCCTCCAGATCGTTTATCCTTGATTTCTTCTGATGAGACAAGTAGAGCGTTCCTTTCATTGGCTTTCTATCTATTTTGACTCCAGGAACACTGCATTCTACTAATTATCTCTACAACTCTCCATGGATCAGACCTTCTTGCCTCCTACCAGAGCCTCGCCATTTATCATAATAATTGAGTCTCCCTGCATTTTAACAATTAGGCATCACCACCTGGCCTCATCAGGGGGCCTATCAGCCTCATTGCTCTCAGCGAGCCAAGGTTTGCAATGTTCTCTCCCATCGTCCCTTCTGCCTCCAGAGGCGGGTCACTAGGGAGCATCTTCTGGGTCAGGCTGGTACCCCTCTCTCTCACCAGCACATTCCTTGTTGCCTGTGGGGTTTCCTGTGGAACATGTCACACGGTGGGTTTTTCATGCATTGTGCAACTCCTCCAGCACGCCACTTCTTGACATTTTTGATCCCATCAGACATAGGAATTCTGCCACTTAGACCTCCCTTATCCTGGGTATCACCGTTTCCATGCTTCCAGGAACCAGTCCGCATGATTTTAAGAACCAGTTTGTACCATATTCTAGGGCTTTTCCTAAGTGTTAGATTTGTGTCTTGGGAAGGGAGTTCCAAATTACCAAACTGCCCCTATCTACTCCAATGCTCTAGCCTCCTTGCTCAGGCACCATCCCAGTCCAGCCTCTCACACCTGCTCCCCCCGCTCCTGCTGGCCTGTACCAACAGGTCTTGCAGCCTCTTTGGGGCACCGTCTTTTTCTTCCAGCTGGTTACACTGCAGCACACCATAGTTATTGGCCTAATGGTCAGAAGAGAAGATGCGGGCAGATCTTGAGGGGGCATCTGCTGATTTTCATGGGAGAGTCCTCTGGGTGTGTTAATCGGAAGGGGAAGGTCAATTCTGCAGGCTTGGAGATTTGGGAGATTTGGGAATTCCAATTTTCATGCACCTCCACCCACACATCTGCATTCCATGTGTCCCGGTCTCATTCTTTCCAATCACGCCCTTCACCTGGGCATGGACAGGCCATCCTCATGAGTTTTCCCTTCTGTCATTCACAGCCATGAAGAGTGAGTTGTGTGGCTGCTTCCAGGTTTCTCCGCCCCTCTGGTGCAGACGACAGGCTTTTTCTGCACTAGTATGGACACTCTGGCTTTCACACTGGACATCTTAATCACGCTCAACCTTGTTGTTATGTTCTCCTAGCTCTTAAGTAGAGTTTAACAATAGCCATAGTATCTCATTTCCCTGTAGTCTTTGTTTCTTCCATGCTCTTCAATGCCTGATGTACTGCCCCAGCTTGTGCATTCCTTGCTGCTGGGGTAGCATCCCAGCCCACTTCTGGTGAAAATGTAACAAATAAATAAGATATTGTGTGAGGACTGTATGTGACCCACCAACTACAGGTGAGACTGAGTCCTCAGGACTAGTGAGGTGGAGAGTAATCCAGCTCTAAACTCCCATCTTAGTCCTGCTTACATCAGTCAACTATTTGGATCCACCAGGATGCCCACTCTAAGGTGAAATTTAACATGCAGCATATTTATTAGAGAATTCTTGCAATCAGTCTCCACGGGAGGGGAGCATGAAAAGTAGGATTGGACAAAAGGAGCTGAGCTGCAGGCACAACCCCTGCCAAGCCCCTGGAGAACTCTGGAACTGAAGTGGCCCATCACAATGGCCCTGTGTGGGGCTGAAATGGCTGGGCTTTTATGCTCCTGTCTTCATCAGTCATTGGATACGAGTCACTCCTCGAAGGGCATGACCTTGGGCAAGGTGGCTCTCTGCAGCTGAGGCCATCCCTGAAAGTGATGACATCTGAAACTTATTTGCTAACAACTCTACCAACATCCAGGGCTCCAAGTCCTTCCTTCTTGGGAAATATGAGTCCCCCACATTTCTATGGCTACCATGTTTTGGCTTTGCAGAAGGAAGATGTGGGCAGGAAATTAGAATCCCTTCCACCTTCTGCAGGCCTAGTTTTATCCCTGCTATTGAAACATAGATTTATAATTTCATTCTGAATTGATATTCCCCTGAAGACCCAATAAATTACAGAATAATTATCAATGTCCCATAAAAATAACTATCCGTAGGTATAAGTAGGGAATATGGAAGATAAACTATTAATTCTTTAGAATATAGAAGAATTATTTCAAAATGATCCAGTTAATAAAAATTGATTATTTATGGTGTGCTAGATAAAATGCCGAGTGACAGTAATTTCAAAATATATGGACCAAATCTAGTATGAAGACAGATGAAAACACACTTAACGTTACTATTGCTCAGTATGTGCCATAATTAAATTATGCCCCAATGACAATGAGAGGTCAGGAAAAAAAAAGCACCCAGGGAAAAGACCTTGAACTGAGACATCCAAAACATAGCACCCAGTCAATGGACGCTGGTTGAATAACTTATGAGTGTGATGTTAATACGGTGTAGAACTTAAGGTGATGGGAGAATTCCAAGTATAGAAAACAATAGGTGGTCCCATATGAGCATTTATTAGGTGGGGCTAGAAGTACTGGGTGAGCTCCTACTGCGTTGCATTCTCTGATAAGGAGTATTGACGACACTCTATGGAAGATGGCAGAGGGTGTAGGCTCCTTGAGGGTTTGTGAGCTGCTGAGCGAGCGGCATGTTAGTGCTTTATAGAGGGGGCTGTGGAAGTGAAAATAAAGTACCAGTGAAGGCAAGAATTATGGCAGGGTGACCAGGTAAATGAGATGCAGGAACACCTGGGTGAGCAACAACGAGGCCTAAAGTATGGTACGCAAGAGAGGCAGAGAGAAAGTGTTTGAGAGCGATATGGAAACCACCTCTCTGAAAGCTGTTCTGTGAGCAGTGACCTGGGTCCACCGGCCCTCGGTAGGACCCTGTAGTTCGTGTACCTTACCTTGTTTATCCTTCAGGAGAACTGCGTGACATCAGCATTCTGGTTCCCACCACACAGATGAGAAATTGAGCATAGAGGCCTTAGGTGACCAGCCGAGGTGGGATTCGAACTCGGTCCTGACTGTCTCCCAAACCCGGCTTCTTTCACTGCAGCATTCTGCATGAGATCAAGATGGCATCACGTCAGCTAAATTTCTTTCTTTCATAATAACTACACAGCAGGAACCACATTTTTGTCTCCGCTCCTTTTTTTGTAACATCATGAGGAATTTAGGAAGTGAAGACACTCCCTGAACTGCACAGCAATTTGTTAGGACCGACTATCAGCTCTGAGCCATCCCCGCGCCCCTGGCAGTTGGCCCGATGGTCCGAGGACGCCGGGGGGAGATGCCCCAAGCACAGGTGTTAAGAATGAGGAAGCAAGCGCATGACAGGGCATTGCAGCACTGTGTCAAAATTCCAGTTTACTGGTTTGTCAGTCTCTGAGCCCAGACAAGCTCCGGCTGGTAAGCAAGGTCACCGGTTCTGTCACCCTCCTCACATGCCCTTGGGAACATCTTTCCAGATGCTTCTGTCAGCTGAGACCAGCTCTGGCTCTCAGTTCCAGCTCGCTGCCTGTCTCTGAGCAACAGAAGGGGTTTTAGCAGGAGGTGCATTTATTGTGAAGGCTTATGGCCTCAGCAGGGAAAGTCTTCTTCTGACATTGGACAGAGATTTGCAAAACTTCTCTGGTGGAGACCCCCGAGCTGTTGGCCGGTGTAAAACCATCCAGTGCAATCACACGGTACTTCTCTTTCCCTGACTGGCTTATTTTACTTAGCAACACGCTCTCCAGGTTCCCCCACGCTGTCACAAGGGGTTCGGGAGGCCTTGTGAATAATCCAAACAAATTGGCAGGAAGCAAATCGGTTGTTCCCGTCAGTGTGGCTACAGGCAATCCGCACAAATACAATGCTCATTAGCAGTTACTACTTTGATGACATCACCAGCAATTTGCCTCATTCACATTCTAACAGGTTGTAACTTTTGCTTTGGAAAGGCTGCCCAGAAAAAAGTGTTATCGGGCTATCGGCGAGCGCTCAGAACCACCACATCTCAAGTCGTCTGGCCATTTAACTGTCCCAACACTGATCACTTCCTGCCCTCCTGCAGCTTGAGTGAAGACCTGGGGCATCTGTGCATCCTGGGGACCCACCTTACGCTTTTGAGTCATGGCAGCCACCCCTTGGGACACAGTTGTCCATAAACTGAGAAAGTTTTAAGCAATAAAAGGGCAGTGAAAGGGACACACAATTTTGAGTCAGAAGATCTGCATCGAGCCTGGAGCCTTGGACAAGTTACTTAGAATCTTTGGGTCTTGTTTGCCATCTTCCCATCATGCCTGGTAATCACACGGTATATATACATAAAGGTGCTTTGTAAACCTGAAAGATCAACTGCAGTGTAACAAATGCAGTAAAGTGTAAAAACCACGTGTGCATTGCTTGGTGAATTTTACTGAGAACTCAAGCCCATGTTAAGGAAACAACCCCAGAAATTAGGACATGGGACCTAGTAGTCCATTCCAGTTACTATGCTCCCTTCCCCCAAATAAACTCTACTCTTGCATCAGTTATAATGGGTGGGTTTTGCTTGCTTTTGGAACTTGATGTAGATGAAATAATATGCTCATTTGTATTAGTATTACTCAATATTACAAATGTTCAACTCATCCTTGATGACTTAACTATTGTAGCAATAGTTAAGATTTTGTCATAGCAGCGTAGTATTGGAACATGGGATTTTTACAACAATTAACATAGTATACCATGGAAGGATAATTGTGTTATTTCCATTTTGGAGCTATTATGAAAAATGTTTCTAAGAATGCTTGTGTGCCTATCTTTTTTGTATATTTATGTGTATTTCTTTTAGGCATATTTCTAAAAGTGACATTGCTCAATCAGAGTATGTATATGTATATTTTAAGTGATACTCCCAAAATGTTTTCTAAATTAATTGTGAAAATTCACACTTCTGCCAACAATGTAGAAAGTTTTACACATCCTCACTTAGACTTTATAGACTTTTTGTTTGTTTTCGTATTCTTTTCTTCTTTTATTTAAAAATTTGGCCTTTTCAGATTGTTCTTTAAAAAGAACAGTTTTTTTAGAAGATAATAGACTTCCAGCCAAGATGGAGGCATAGGTAAACACACTGTGCCTCCTCACACAACCAAAAGAAGGACAACAACAAATTTAAAAACAAAAAACAACCAGAACGGCCAGAAAATCAAACTGTATGGAAGTCTGACAACCAAGGAATAAGAAGAAATACTTATCCAGACCAGTAGGACAAGTGGAGAATGGCAACTGAGTAAAGAGGACTCCCAGCAAGGCGGTGGCTGGTGGACTGGGGGAGGTAGCAGCTGGCAGACAGAGAGGTCCCACATTCCCATATAGATAAACCAGGAGGAACAACTAGGGAGCAAGACAGACCACACAACCCAGGGTTCCAGAGCAGAGAAATAAAGCCTCGAAGCCTCTGACTGAAAACACCTGTGGGGGTTGAGGCAGCAGTGGGAGAAACTCTCAGCCTCACAGGAGAGTTCATTGGAGAGACCCACAGAGTCCTAGAATGTACACAAACCCACTCACCTGGAAATCAGCACCAGAAGGGCCTAATTTGCTTGTGGGTAGTGGGGGAAGTGACTGAAAACTGGCAGAGAGCAGAGCAAGTAGCACTGTTCCCTCTCTGACCCCTCCCCCACATATAGCATCACAAGGCAGCCACATGGGTTGCCCCTCCCTTGCCCTCGTGAACACCTAAGGCTCCTCCCCTTACTACGTAAAAAGCAGAGAGACAAAAAAAAAAAAAAAAAATGGCCCTAATGAAAGAACAGATCAAAGCTCCAGAAAAATACAACTAAGCATTAAAGAGATAGCCAACCTATCAGATCCACAGTTAAAAACAATGTTAATCAGGAAGCTCACAGAATTGGTTGAATATGGTCACAAATTAGAGGAAAAAATGAAGGCTATGAAAAGGGAAATAAAGGAAAATGTACTGGAAACCAACAGTGATGGGAAGGAAATTGGACTCAAATCAATAGTTTGGAGCAGAAGCAAGAAAGAAACTTATAACCAGAACAAAACAAAGAAACAAGAATTCAAAAAAAATGAGGAGAGGCTTAGGAACCTCCAGGACATCTTTAAACATTCCAACATCCGAATCATATGGCTGCCAAAAGGAGAAGAGGAAGAGCAAGAAATTGAAAACTTATTTGAAAAAATAATGAAAGAGAACTTCCCCAATCTGGCAAAGGAAATAGACTTCCAGGAAGTCCAGGAAGCTCAGAGAGTCCCAAAGAAGTTGGACCCAAGGAGGAACACACCAAGGCACATCGTAATTACATTACCCAAGATTAAAGATAAGGAGACAACCTTAAAAGCAGCAGGAGAAAAGGAGACAGTTACCTACAAAGGAATTCCCATTAGACTATCAGCTGATTTCTCAAAAGAAACCTTACAGGCAAGAAGGGGCTGGAAAGAGGTATTCCAAGTCATGAAAGGCAGGACCTACATCCAAGATTGCTCTATCTAGCGAAGCTATCATTTAGAATGGAAGGGAAGATAAAGTGCTTCTCAAGTTAAAGGAGTTCATCATCACCCAGACAGTATATGAAACATTAAAGGGACTTATCTAAGAAAAAGAAGATTAAAAATAAGAACAGTAAAATGACAACAAACTCACAGTTATTAACAACCAAACTTAAAAAAAAAAAAAAAACTAAGCAAACAGCCAGAACAGGAACAGAATCACAGAAATGGAGATCACATGGAGGGTTATCAGCGGCAGGTAGTGGGAGGGAGAGAGAGGGGGAACAGAGAATAAGTAACATAAATGGTAGGTACAAAATAGACCGGGGAAGTTGAGAATAGTATAGGAAATATAGAAGCCAAAGAACTTATACGTACAACCCACAAACATGAACTAAAGGTGGGGAATGCAGGTGGGAGGGGGTGTGCAGGGTGGAGGAGAATAAGGGGGGAAAATGGGACAACTGTAATAGCATAATCAATAAAATA
This sequence comes from Anoura caudifer, assembly GCA_004027475.1. Lineage (NCBI taxonomy): Eukaryota > Metazoa > Chordata > Mammalia > Chiroptera > Phyllostomidae > Anoura > Anoura caudifer. Next base: position 52,053 of record PVKU01004051.1, read on the forward strand.
TCTTAAAAAAAACAAAAATAAAAAGAGCAGTTTTTGATGATTGTGATACTGAGCAAATTTTTGCTCATAGCAACATTTTTGTCCATTTTTTAAAATTTTATTTTCTGTACTGATTTGAAGGAAGAAGGAATAGATGTACTTTTCCCAATTTTTCTCACAAAGTGCAAGTAAAATCAACTTAAGTAGAAAGAAAAATAATTAAAAAAAATAAGATCAGAATTCTATGAAATGGAAGGCAAAACAAAAGAGAAACAAAATTAAAATTTGTTTTCGAAGCCTCTGACTGAAAATACCTGTGGTATTTTGGTAGAGATTTAAATACCTGTGACATTTTGGTAGAGATTTAAAAAATTCGTAAAGACCCCAAAAGACTGTTGAAGACAAAAAAAATTTCCAAACCTGGAATGAAAGCCACCCAGGGGGACTGCATGGGTCACATGCCCGTTGTTGACCTTCATCACGGTCCTTCACGACTGGCTTCCTCTCCTGTTTATGGCTCTGCCCTTACATGGCTGGCCTGAGGCTACATATTATACATTTTTAGATTTTCCTTGACCATGTTTTGCAGCAACATGTTGATGACATTTTATCTAACTTTTTTTTTGGATAACCTTGAATGGCCACCCAAAGAATCTTAACAGTCTTGACAGGACCCTAAGGAAATAGAGAACCTACAGCTGTTAAAATAAGTGGAAGGATTCTAGGAGAATAAACAAAACAACTTTTATACTAATATGCTTACCTAAAATCTTTTACCGCCTACATAGTAGTAAAATTTATTATGTAATAAATTTACCCTTCCTTCCATTTTAACTGAGGGATAGTATTTCTTACAATGGAGCTACTGCACATTTTATTTGTCCATCATTATTTTGGGGATGATGAACAACTGGAATGTTTCTAGCATTTTCTGTGGTAAAATGAAGTGTCATGATGATGCCTATACATGCCATCCTATGTACAAGTGCAAGGATTTCTCTTGAGTACTCACCCAAAAGTGGCATCTCCTGGTCAGGGGGTGGCCCAGCATCCCCTCCCACGAGGCGTGATCTAAAGTGATAGAACAATTGACGCTCACATTAGTAGCTTGTGGGAGATCCCTTTCTACATTCTTCCCCATCACTCGAAGTTATTGCACTTTAAAAAATACGTATAGATATAATTGCTATTTCGAGGCAGAGAATTATTTCAAGATCCATCTACAAATGTGTACACCAAGTTGAGTACTTAACACACTTCGTATTAGTTCGTCTTCTCAATGGCTCTTTGCTGCGGCTGGCTGTCCCCTTGGCCTGGGTGTGAAATCCCAGGACGAGAAAGCAAAGCAACCCTCAGGGAGCTACATCCGGCGGCGGCAGCATTCAGATGCAAGGCTGTTGCCGACCAGAACCCGGGCCTCTCCCGTGGGGCCACGGGTTCGTCAGGAGGAGCCCTTTCGCGAATCTCCCTCGTGTTGAAAAGATCACGCACACTTTCTGGCTTCCGCTGGTCCCCTTTTCCTGGAGGATTTCATCCAGAACTCAGTTTGCCTTCGCTCTGTGGGGGCCGCTCCCTCCTGCCTTTTGACTCGGGCTTCCCCCCCCTTATTTGTCCCTCCAACTCCTCATGAGGGAACCGGAGCAGGGAGATTTCTCGGCACAGTTAAAACGTATACTACTTTTTTCTTCCTATTTTTGCTTTTCTCTGTAACTGCACTTCTTCTTGACAGCTACTCTGTTTGTCCTGACTTGAGTCTGATGTTATGAGTCACTGGGCAAATATAATATGCTGATTGCCAAACCAGGTTATTATTTTTCCTTTTTCTATGACTCATTCTCTTCGAAATCTCTAATTTATGGTAAAAGTCAGGAAAATGTAAGCAGTGAAAATGTCTCTAATGGGCTGTCTTATTCTATTTGGGTTGCTTTGTGTCGTTTAACTCTTGGGGTGAACGATACAAATCCGCACGCCTTTCAGAAGGAGCTGGAGTTGGTGGTCAGTTACCTCTGCTCCTCGGTCAGGCGGAAGCCTTCTGAGTAGCCAGGCCAAGAGAGAAGAGCAAGCTCTGAATGAGCAATCATTATTGGTCCCTACAAATGTGCATCCAAAGGACTGAGGGGCATGAAGATTATCTTGATACCCAAGGTTTCTAGTAAGTGAAACTTGTAAGCTGTCATCCTCTTAAAACGCCACTGGAAAATGAAGTGAATTCAGATGCAAAACGTGAAACACGTAGACGAAACTATAGCTTAAACTATGAGAATGCGCTCAGGCGTGGGAAGAGATGGGCTGCCTGTTCTGGTTCACCAGGTTACCCAGCAGAGTCAGAACATTAGGCAGGGACGGGATTTTGAGGGTCTCATCCGATTCGCAACCACCTTCTGAAAGTCTCCGGTTACGGGGCCCACCACAGGCTCCCACGCGCACAGCCATGAGAAATTCTCGGACTGATGACTGAGCGCTTACCCGGTGCCTTGATCTTCCATTCCTCAGAATGAAAGATGCAAATGAAACATCTGTCTCTGAGCTGCCCTGGTCTTAGGAGGATAAATTCCTCACACGGCCCCACCTGCTGGTTCCCTAGCTCCCCAGCCTCATCCTGAGCCTCATCCTGAGCCTCTTCCTTCAGTCTAGCAGTAGCCGGGGGAATGTGAGGCTAAGGCAGCTTCCAAACGGCTGTAGACTTGCTCTTCGTCCCCTGGACCCTCATTTGTGTCAGCATCTATTGGAAAACATGCCTGGCCTTTGCCTCTATTTGGGAACATCCCTAAAGCCCCCCAGCAAGCATCCCTTGCAGAGCTGCCATGGTGTAGTAGCTGGATGGCCCACATCCCTCTTCCAATTTTAGGGGACCCTGTTTGTGGTAGATTGAATTGTGTCCCCTCCCCCCCAATCCATATGTTGAAGCCATAACACTCAATGTGGCTGCATTTGGAGGTGGGGTCTTTAAGGAAGTAATTAAGGCTAAATGAGGTCGTGAGAGCGGTGTCCTTATAAGAAGGAGCAGAGGCACCAGGAGTGTGCACACCTTGAGGAAAGGCCAGGTGAGCTGGATCTTTGAGGACCAGTAAGTGTTCGTGATGGACAAGCAAGGGAAGAGCGTCTGGATGGGAGGAGCAGCGTGCAAGGCCGCAGGGAGACGGGGATCAAGGCGCCTGGGGAAGGACACGTGGGCTTGTGGGTTCCAGCTCCGGCCCTGGGCCAGGAGGGGAAGGGCTGTGGTCGGCGGGGTCACACGGGCTGCACCGACTGCAGTTACTGGCACCGTCAGCGAACAGCCCTCCCCTGGGCAAAGCTGTCCCCCCCCCCCCCCGCTCTCCGAGCCCGTACTCCCTCAGAGAAAATCCTTGACAAGTAAATGGCCTAATGCTTTGGGGAAACGGCACCGAAGCAAAAGACACCAAACTCTGCCTTCCATGGCTGCGCTCTCGCCAAGTGTTTCACCATCTGTTCGAGACATACGTGCTCAGGAGAGCTGGGCCATGCCCGAGGGCCCCTGCCTGGCAGATGACAGGACGTGGATTTGGGCTCAGAGCTCCGTGACGTCAAAGCTGCTCTCCTCACCTGTGCTCCCTCTCCCTCCAACGTGGCACAGAATTTTTACAAACAAATGCAAGCAATCTGATACACAGCGATAACTTATTTTTCTGACTGTAGAAAATCGTCTGATTGTCTAAATTACCTCTGGCAAAACCAGTTCTACTTGGGCACCAGGGACCCTCCCTCCCTGAGCCGGTGGAGTGGCCCGCCTTCGGGGAGAAATGCATGTACACGTTCTGAAAAGATTATGTTCCTAGGCCAATACCTGGTATACTGTGATTGTTCAGTAAATGCTGGTTATTATTAGCATGAATAAATAATATTTTCTAAACTGCCTATATTTTATACACACATATACGTATATATGTATATGGCATACATATGCATATATATAATACATTGATTAATTTACTCATTTCTTTATTCATCCAATATGTCCTAAGCATTAATAGTCCCTGGGCTTTTTGAATCCGAGTTTACATCTTTAAGCTCCAAAAGGAGCTATGAATCAATTAGTCTTCGTTAGCAAAACAGTATGATAAGTGTATAATGTTTGATAGTGTTCTCGTATGACAATGATTTTGCTGTATTTTTTACCAAGAGGAAAGAAATAAAATTCAGCCATTCTTATCACATAGTTGATTGATTTCTCTTAGTTATTAACAGTGCTGGGAACTTCTTCCACAGTGTAGCGCCTCACGTGGAAGGCCACGGGGGTTCGCGACCATGGCTGTCTGGTTGAGAAACCCTCCATCACGTTTCTGTTCTTTAAAAGCTCTAAGATTTCAGGCCACTGTGAATTTTCGAAGGCAGCAACCATTCTCAAAACCTCCCCTTAGACAACACTGATTAGCCCACTTGTCACAATGTCTTGGCTGCGCTGGAGTATCATGAGTTTGGTGTTGTTATTGATGTCAGTACGGTTAGTCAAATCATCAAGTTTTGGAACAGTCATTTTAATAATTCTACTTCACCAGACTTCCTTCCAAAAAGAAAAATGGGGGCAGCTTAACTGTGCGGGCTGCATTATCAAGAATATTCTTAGGAGAGAACTTCTGTTTCGAATTACCCGCTTACAATTGTACATGTTCGATGATTGAGAGGATTTTCCACAGATTAGCTGCTGGCTCCGTACCTTTCAGGACCCGTGTCTCCGTCACTCCCCGCACCCTCCTGTCACCATGGGCCACAGTGACACTGTGAGTCAACCTCTGGCCCTGCACCTCTGTGTCAGGGCCCTGGGTGAGGCCACTCCGTGGGTGGCAGAAGTATTTTTAGAATCTGGTCCTACACCAGAATGGTTAACAATAAGCCAATTGTTCTGGAAGGGACTGCGAGACATAAATTCATTTCAGTAAACTCAAGCTAACCCCAACCCAGGTTTCTCCCCAGTTAGATGCTCCAAATGCCCAGGGCCTCCGTAAGTCTGCCCAACACAAGGGGAAGTTCGGCAGAGAAGAAGGGATGGAGGAAGACAGCTGTCTTCATTGAGTGTGGTGAAAACATCTTACTTTGGCAAATTGCATAAAACCCTACGACCATCTAAACACGCTACCAGAGCCCTCTGGGGGCCTTGGGAGGAGCCCACGTGCAAGACGGCTCTGACACTTAAGTTTCACTAAACTCAAGGACCACACGCCCCTGGTCCCGTGTTTGGAGGCTTTGCAGAACAAAAGACAAGCTTACATCATGCTGAACAGCACTGAATGGGACTAGAAGAACCCAGGCTAAGCCCCGGGCCGTGACCTGTGCACAGGCCCTTTGATGAAAACAGACCACAGAGCCTGTCAGGGCCTGGACACAAAAGTCATCTCTGTTTCCATGTACTTCTTTGGCACCCAAACCTTCACTGATGGTGGTGGCCACTTATGGGGTCCTGGGTCAAGAATAACAGCTTCCACAGGGAACAGGGTCTGCAACTCTGCCATCGCCATGATGTCATCTGACGTATGACATCACATGGGCACTAGACTTACCACGGGGATCACTTCCAAAGTGCCATCCACATCTTACCACTACGCCGTACACCTGAGACTAAAGTAATAGTGTCTGTCGACTGTGATTGAAAGATTAAAAAATTAAAATAAAAAAGTAACAGACTTGCACTGTCTCTGTCTACCAGGTTGCAGCTACCCCCTTCCCATTGCTCTTCAACATTGTGATCTGATCCAAACCAAAGACTGGGAGAAATGGCGCCCCACACTGACGACAATAAAATAGTCAGAGGTCAGTAGGGAAGAGTGAGCTGGACGCTCACTCCTAGGAGGGTCGGAATGGCTGAGAAGTGGGGGACTGAGCCTTGCCTCACCGGAGGCAGGGGGCTGGCTGAATGCACCAAGGATGTGTTCCTCCGGCTGGCAGGCTCTCCTCCTCTAGTTTCCTTGGAGATCCATCCTCCACACTCCTACAGCCAGAGTGGTTTTCAAGAAAATAAAATACGACCATTTCACACCTCGCCCTAAAAAGTAGGAGTGGTTCAGACGAAGTCTAGAACGAAGTCCCAAAGCCTTCAGCTGATGTCCAGGGCTATTCATTACCTGTCCTCTGCCTGCCAACAGTGTCACCTCATGTCACGGTCCTCACCACCTTCATACTTCTTAGTCAGGGTTCTCCAGAGAAACGGAACCAAGAGGCTCTCTCTATATGTGTATCTGTTTCTATCTATACCTATATGTATGCCTATCTATCAAGAAATTTAAATTACCCATCACAACACCCTTCCTAGCTTGGTGCATAATGCTTTCTTCTATTTTTGCCCAAAGTGCATTGCTCTGTAACTTGAGTCTAATGAGAGAGTCTGTCACCTCCTTTAAGATTTCATCTGGTTCATGGGAGGGAGGTGGGGAGGGCTGGGGGAGTGGGCTGCGATGGGAGTAAAAGGCAGAAAACTGTACTCGAACAACAATTCAAATTTTAAAGAAAGGAAAAAAAGATTTCATCTGGTTCGGTGCTCAGTCAGAAACCACCTTCAGTATTTCAAACAGAGAGACTTTAATACAGGGGTGGCACCATGAGGGCAGCGAGAGGGGAGGAGAAAATGAAGGCTACGGAGCGGCCCGAGGGAAGAACGGAGAGAACTCCCCGGAGATCGGAATACGCGAACACCCGTGTGTCGGCAGGTCCCCACCCGCCTCTGAGCTCTTGAAGACACTCACACCAATCCTGAATCCACCTAAGGGGGTGCCACTGGCCAGGGTTGAAGCTACGAAAAAGGAGCTACTTCTTTTTTTAAATATATTTTATTGATTATGCGAATACAGTTGTCCCATTTCTCCCCCATCATTCCCCTCCGCCCTGCACACACACCCCCACCCATATTCCCCCCCTTTAGTTCATGTCCATGTGTCATAAGTTCTTTAGCTTCTACATTTCCCACACTATTCTTGCCCTCCTCCTGTCTGTTTTCTACCCACCGTCTATGCTACTTCTTCTCTGTACCTTGTCCCCCTCTCTCCTCCTCCCACTCCCCTGTTGCTCACCCTTCTACTTGAGCCACTGGTGTCCGTGGTCCCATCTCACTCATGACCAGCTCCATCCAGTGGCCCCCACACTCTCTGCCCCAGGGGCAGAGCTGCAGCCCCTCCCCCTGTGCTTGGATCTGCACCCAGCACCCCCTGCAGGCAGGAACTAACAGGAATTCTGCTGGCAAGGGGGTTGGGAAACGCAGCTTGCCGACTCCCGGCTTTAACACACAGTCGAGTGTGTCTTCCATACAATGCTTTGGAGGGGGTCCTGGAGCTCCCGATCCTGAGGATCTCACTGTCGCCTCCACATTTCTCTTTTCAGCCTCTCTGTCCAAGCAGCGGGGAAGGTTTAGGGGTGTTAACCTGTTGCCAAGCAACTCACTTTTATGCCAGCACACTTCTCGTTGCCACTGGTGGCATTTTTTAATGTCTTCGGTGACAAAATACTAGCAGGTTTTAAGAAATTGCACATACATCCTACTAGACTCAGAGTATTTTTTTTCTAAAACAGTGATTTTCATTACTTTAGATGGAGGCCTCCGGTGAAGCTAAACAGTAAAGTATATCTTTTTCAAAACATGTACTTTCAAGGGGGCTTGGTTGCACTATAAATCCCATAGGCTTTCCACTTTTTAGGTTTGAAATGAAGTAAATTTGGTACCTTAGATAAAACCATGGACTTCTCCATCCTCTCTCTCTCTCTCTCTCTCTCTCTCTCTCTCTCTGGCATTTTCCTTATGTGTATTAACCATATGCCAGATTGCTTTTGTTTCTTGAGAAAAAGAATGTTCAAAGCTGATGATGACATCAGAGATTTTGGACGCTGCCATACAGCTGCTATTTAGCCTTTCAATTTGAAAAGTTTTAGTTTATTCTCTGTTCAAATGAATTTACACACACACACACGCTCGCACGCATGCACACGCGTGCATGCTTTCACATCTACATTTCAACTGTATGAGTGGACATTTGTTGAGTCTTCTCTTATCGATAAATGCTGTTCTCAACACTCTTCATCATTATTTCAACCCCGTGTGGGCCACTCATGTTTTCCCCTTAGGTCTTATTGCGTCCATTTTCACAGGTGAAGAAGTGAGGCTCAGAGAAGTCAAGAAAGTTGCCCAAATGACACCAGTCGTCGTGGGAGCAGCAACCCGGGGCAAGCCTGCTGGTGTCGAGGTCTGAGACCGTGTCACTGCGCCCGGACGGCCTCACCTGGAAGGAGCCTGCGTAGCACCTGTGAGCACGGTGAGGTCGATCACCCCCAAGGTCGTGTTAAATCTGAGTTTCTAAGACATCATCCTACTTTGGCTTTGTTTAAAGTGCTTTTATTTTTCCCTGCGATTCTAACCAAAATACTTTCACGTGTCCAATTACAGCATAACAGGAAGCCTCCGGCCCTGAGAGGACGGAGCCCTGAGCAACCCCTCAAGAATTCGGATCCCCACCGCCGAGCCGGTGTGTCGGAGCAGCGGTTTCCAACCAGTTCTACTTCATGAGCTCCTTTTAAAGACTCGGGACTGAGCTGTGGCAGCATGTCGGCCCATATGTTTGTTCCACCAACTGGGTATTTTGATCTAGCATTCTGGAAGAGAAAATAGACTGCATTATTCCATTGTCTTCAGTATTCACAGACTCAGATAAAAATAAGCGCATCTTCAACTCTAGCCTATCTCCTAGCTACTATTATTTTTTTCTCTGCTTTGTAACCACAACTGTACATTTCAGGAACAACTGATAAAATAGGAACATGTATTTCCTTCTGTTTTTTTTTTTTTTAAGATTTTATTTATCCATCCTCAGAGAGAGGGGAAGGGAGGGAGAAAGAGAGGGAAAGAAACAAGAATATGTAGTTGCCTCTCACAGGGCCCCCGCTGGGGACCTGGCCCGCAACCCAGGCATGTGCCCTGACTGGGACTTGAACTGGCGACCCTTCGGTTCACAGCCCACGCTCAATCCACTGAGCTACACCAGCCAGGGCTCCTTCTGGGTTTGTTAGCTTGTTTGCTTGTTTGTTTTCTCTTATTAGACTGCCCAAGACTTAGGAGACTGGGCATGCAAGGACTGGGTATCTTTTGACTGAGTGTCTTAGCACCCTCCAACCTTCTCTCCGCAGCGCCCTGCACAAGCATGCATCCCACTGGGTTTCAGAAGGAGCTGAGAAGGTCCTCTTCCCCCTTCCTCTCCAGATCTGCCTCCCTGCAGAGAAGATACACATTGAAGGGTCTGCTGTGTCCTTGCACGAAGAGACCAGTCACTGATAGTGACAGGGTAAGTAAGCCTGTCCACCTCTAAGAGGCAGAAGGGGAAGCCCACTGTTACAAAATCCTGACTCATATCCTCCAGCTTAGCCTCCCTCATTGTATCTTGACACCCACCTCCCCAGGCCCTGTGGCCATCTCTCAGTTGGCTCAGAACTTTGCCAAAGAGGCCATTAGCTGCTGACTTTTCCAACTCTGGAGTGCCCATGATGAGCCGGTTACAATCCTGATTACATACATCCGATCTCATTTAATGCTTACAGAAATTCTTCAGGTTAAAATGGGGAAATGATGCTTCAAGGAATCAAGATACAAACTTACCAGAGCTCCATAACTAATCAGGGGCAGAGCCCAGAGTCAAATGTAGTGCTGCTTGACGCCGGATTTCATGTCTTTTGTACCACTCTCTAAGACCTTTAATAATCATTGCCTTTGTCCCATTTCTACCTCTTTGACTGTGTTTCTTGGGGAACCTGGATACCTCCCTGTCCCAGACGTGTTAGGAGAAAGTCTTCCTTCTGGTTCAGTTCTAGATACTGCTTTCAACACCATGTTTTCTCTGCTGCACCACTGGGCAGGGTCTGTAAAGAAGGATCATGTCTCCAAGTTCTTCTCCACTTCTTTCGTTCCGTGTGTGATCTAAGATTCATTCTGCAGATAACCTAACATGGCCTCTTGACTTCTCTGCATAACCAAGGATCTATTGAAACCACAGGATTCCCTCTCATCTATATAAATACAAAAAAAAAAAAAAAAAAAAAAGCACCTACTGATAGGGAAGTAATCCTTGCAAGGACCAGAGTGACTTTCTGTAGTTTCTGTAGTACATTACAACAACTAAATTTGTATGTTTACTCTACATTCATTTTTTATTATCTCCTTTTTAAAAGACACATGCAGCTTATTTAATAGAAAGTGTTCTGTAAATATATACTTAAAATAATAACATGTTATGAGCTAAATTTTTGCGTGCTCCTCAAAATTTACTTGTTGAAATTGAATCCCCCAGGCGATGGACCAGGAGGTGAGGACTTTAGGAGCTAATTATGCCAGGAAAGTGGAGTCCTTATAAATAAGGTAAGTGCCCTTGTAAAAGGGACCTCAGAGAGCTCTCTTGCTGTCATTCTATCCCCATGGGATGCAATGAGAAGTCAGCCATCTGCAGCCAGGAAGAGGGTCCTCCTCACCGGAACTCGCCCATGCCAGCCACCTGATCTCAGACTTCCAGTCTCCAGAACTGTGAGAAAACTATTTGCAAGCCACACAGTTTATGGTAGTTTGTTATAGCAGCCTGAGCTGACTAAGACATTAAAACAAGCAACTTTCACAATTGTTCCTGTTCATTTATTTTCTTTAAACTAAAATGGAATATGAGAGTAATTCCCATGTCAACTCAGAACCTTGGCTGCGAAGGTCAGATAAGATTCTTGATGGCTTTTTCACGAAAATGGTTGGGAGACAGAGTTAAGGTTGAAGGTAGCTGCCCCTCTCTTGGTTTAAAGGCAAGTCTCGGTTGGAGTGAAATCATCCAGCATGTTCCCTCCATTCAAGGGCACACTCTGAAGCCGCTGATTCCAATTCCCAACAGAAAAAAAAAAATCTGCAGATTATAAGAATCTAGGGCAGGAGACATTGTCCTGGTCTCTGCCTGGTGAGACTTTTACGAGCCATGTGGAAGCACTTTCGGTGGCTCAATCATTTGCAGCACTGAAATATTTTAAAATTCTGAGCCATGTGTTGCCACATGCTAAACACAGATTTAGCAGACCATCCATGCATCGTTCTTTGGGAATTGCAGTCCTAGGATCGTCAGAGGTTCTGAATCTACAAACCAGAAGGTGCTGCCTCTCATCAGGGCTCAAGAGGCTCCAGGGAAAGGGGAGGTAATCCTGCTTCTCTCTTCCTTTCTACGTGAGCTCCCAAAACACTTACGTCAGTCACCTGGATAGTCGGCTATTGTATCTCAGTTAGAGTTAATGAGGATCGTGTAGGTCGTTGGGAGAGCTTGGGTCCAGGGAGAGGACCAAAGCAGAGCTGCACTCTGGGGCTCCCGGCGGGCAGGCCTTGGAGATGGTGCCCCTCAGACTGAGAACGGTCATTGCCTGTTTCTGGTCTAAGGAATCAGATTTTCATGCCATGGATGGAGCAGCTTTTCCCTGATGCTAATGCTGTTCCTTAGGGCCACACACCAGTCCTAACGTAGATCCTTTTAAAAACATATTTCTTTGCACAGGGCAGTTCCAGCTTCCTAAAAGGCTGTTCCTGCCCACATCCACCCAGTTCATTGCTTCTCATCTGTGATAGTAAGCTCAAAGGTCACCTCAGGGAAACCTATTCTTCCCGTGTCACAGGGCACTATTCTGTGTTCTTGGACACTGTATGTATACCTCTGTCCAATGGGATTATAACTGACAGTGTCCCCCTTGCCTTCCAACTCCATGAGGAAACAGCTCTGTCTTGTTGGTTTTTGTGCCACCAGGAACCAGCGTACTGCCTGGAAAAGAGTGTTCACCCAGAAATTCCAGTGGAATAAAATAGTGGATGGATCAATGATGGCAATTAAGAGGACATGATGACCTACATGTGTATTTCTGGTGTACTGTATGAATCCAGAATAGTTTTGTAAAACTTATTCAAATTTCCCAGTACCTCAGTCATGGTAGACCAGATGTCTAGGGTTTGCCCAATTCTCATGAAACTGTGTCCATTCCATGGGCTGCATTTCAAACGGTGAATCAAACCATCACATATCCACCTGACCAATAGAATTAACATTTGAATAAATTTTGTCTCAGTTCTCATACCATATACCTGGGATTTTTTTTATTATTTTGAGGAATATCATATACAAAAATATGTCTTATTTTTGTATAATTTAATGGGCAATACTTGTTACTAAAGAACAATAACAAAATAACTACTCATGAACCTAGCTTACAAAATAATGGACTGAAGTCTTAACCAACCTGGAACTAAAATTTGAATATATGATTATATCTTAATTATAAGCACAATTCATGAAAACTTTATACTCTGCTTCATAAACCTGAGTAACATTAGCAAAAGAATATATAATTATTTAATAGTATTGTGAAGACCTGGAGAGAGAGTTTAACACTCTTTCAGTTTCCGTGATGTCCACAGTATTTCCTGCTTCCTCTCTTCATTCCCCTGGTGTGGGGTGGCCCTCAGTTGTGCGTGTGTGTGTGTTGGGGGGCAAGTATGCACGCGCATGTGAATGTGTTTTTATCACCAGTCTAGCCTTTTCCCTGATCCCCACCCCTGAATACGTTGAAGTATCTGATGGGCATCCACACAGGCCTGCGACACAGGCACTCAAGCTCAATGTGAAAACAACGTTCCTTAGTTTCTCCCAAAACCTCCCACAACCTAATCCTCCTTCCGTGTTTCCTCGTTAGGCCACTGACTCCCCTACACTATACATTTACAGTCACCGTGAGTTTCTCCTTCTTCAAAAGTGCAATGTGTCGTTACATCCTCATAAATATCTTTCCTGCTCAGAACTGCTTCCATTCAGAGATACCCTGCGCACAATTTCCAGGATTTTTTTAAACAAGTCTCTAGTCAATCGTCCACCCTCCACCCCCTACCCCAAGTTAAGCAATAAATAGACAACCTACTTGGATGAAACTCTGTGGCCTGAGAGCTGGGAAGACCTCAGTTCTATGGCGGCAACCGAAGTGAGCAGAGGTGACCCCGTGAGCAGAGGTGTGGTTTCTGAACCGTAGACTCTGTGGTCACCTGAAATCCGAAGAGTGTTGAGTTGGGTTCAGCTCCCCCTGAAAGCAGAGAGGGAAAAGGAGCCCCAGCTGGCCAGTGCCCAGGGTCGCGGGGCCACCCCCACCGGAGCCCAATGCAGCACACGTCTGCCACCATGGCGCTCATTTCTTAGAAAATCATCTTAATTTCCACCATATGTCCTGAACTCTCTCCTCATTGAGGTTTAGCAAAGGCCTGTAAATACTGACTATTCACTTGGTTGAAAGATCCAGAAGAGACTCTGCAAAGAAGTCGAAGTATTTCCCTTGAGGAGCTTTGTGTAAACGAATTTTTTATTTATAATTAGAGTGAACTGTATCGGCCCCAAGAAATCTCATTTTTCCTTCAGACATAAAAACGCCTATAACGGTTCCTTGGACTCTAGACTCTTTTGTAGTTTCCTGGGAGATTTCACATGCATCAGCTCCATGTTTTCCTCTAAGAAAAGAAGGAGCCCTGTTATTATTTCCAGTTAGTAGAGTTTCCAAAAGAAAACGGAAGCTCCGAGGAGGGCAGTGTCTGACCAGTTGCATGAGGAACCAGGTGTCTCGACCTTTCCCCTGCTCTGGATGGGATCCACGCTTTGCCACTTAATTTGTTTTTTCAGTCCCACTGCTTTTTGGTTGTTTATTGTTTTCTAGCACATCACTGGTTCCTGTTGACTCCAACCTCATGTTTTATTCAAGACAGAATTGTTTGCGAGAAACTGTGAGGGTCTGTGAAACCCTGGATTCACGGCACACTCTGGCTACACACTCTGGCTACACACGTGCTGCGTGACACTGCGTGATTTATGCAATATCACTGAACTTCCATATTCCTGTCTGCAAAAGATGACCACCGCAATCTGCGTCCGGAGGCCATGGGGAGGGTTACACAGGACACGGCGATAACACTTGCAAACAGCGCACATGCGCCGGTCATCGTCCCCCCACCAATGGCCACTCCCGAGCAGCAGGCCCCGGAGTGACCATCGCCTGGCTCGTCCCCGACCCCCAGGCTCAGTCTGCCCATGTACAGTGGAATCCAGTGCCCTGAAAGCGATTCCTACCGATACCACCTCTGGATCTCTCACACTCAGACAGTATACAGCTAGACTGAAACCTTCCTGCGGGACCACTTTGCTTGTTAGATGTAATTAGAAGCCAACTCAGAAGGTGCTATAATTACACGTATGTCTCACTTTGATTCAACAGATATTCACTGAGAACTGCATGCATATATATAAAGATTAATGAGGCAAACTTTCTGCCTTCGAGAGCCCATAGCACCTGTGGTCAGGAAGGTAAACGTGTCAACAGTTTTGCAAGAGTGTGACCGGTGCTCTGTGTGTGTACAAAGGGCCCTGAGCACCCAAGGCGGAGGGAGAGGAAGTGGCTGTGCTGGGTCAGAGGACAGCCACATCGAAGAAGCAGCACTGGATACAGCCCCGGAAGATGGAGGGGACGAATGGCCTCCACAGGTAGAGGGCAGAAACCTAAAATACCAACCAAGGTGTTGTCGCTAGAACCAAAAGCAGTCATGCTTCTAGTTCTCAGTCCTTCCTACCTATTTCCCTTCAGAGAAATCTCTAGAACAGGTACATTGATTCTAGTCTTCTTACAGGTACATTGATTCTCATGCTATCGACCCGCAAGGTCGTGATGTGGATGTCATCCTGTTGCGGAAGGGCACCCATCTGAAGAGTGGGGACAAGGAGCTTCTCTGTCAGTTTCGGAAGCTGGGCGTGTCCACAGGATACAAAGCACACAGTGAGGACAGCGCAGCTGGGTGTTTCAATGAAGGGTTCAAGGTTTAAGGGAAGCCAATAATGTGCATGCTGGGCTGGGGGCTGAGGCCTGTGACTGTGTGACTCTGGTCAGGTTTGGTTGTTTGTGTTTGCTTCTTGCTTAGGACATCAAAACGAATCTTGGGGTGCATTCTCCCTCTCCCCAGAGGCCGACTCCCCACCCATGCATCTGAAGATGTGGCCATGTCTCTCAGAGCGGAGATCCTGGCGTCAATGGAGCGATTGTCCTAACTTTCTCAGCATCGCCACACATCAGCTGTGACACTGTTCACGTCGCTGCCCTGTCACAGCACAGCTGAAAAGCTCTGCAGCTGATGACCAGTCCCCTGGGTTAATATGTCACACAACTGAGGGTATAGGAGTGAAGTCAGACTCCAAAAGGAATGAATTATGCACAACTGTTTCCAAATACAGTTTGTCCAAGCTTCCCTCCTGACCCCCTCCCAAAACTACCCCTACCCACGTGTCCCCAGCGCACAGCCATACTCCTGACCCCACAAGTACCCATCCAGGTAAGCGCAGTGAGATAAACGCCTACCGCTGGGAGCAGAGGGGGAAAAGCGAACCGCCCACGTTCCTTGAACAGCTTACCTTTGCGTTTGGCTCCTCTGAGCAGCCAGAGGGCCTCAGTGCAAACGGGCCCCTGTCCACGGTATTGAGTTACTGTTAATAGGGCGGCCTTGAGACTGCTGCGCTCCAGGCTGACCCTCTGGTTCGTGGTTTCGTTTTTTTTAACTGCAAGCTCAGGTTGGGAGCGATGAGGTTAGCCACCTGAAACAACAACATTTGCCTAATCTAGAATGATCTATTTCCCCCTCGAAGATTGCTCTCTGTGTTATTTTTATTTTTAAAGGGAGTTAACATTTAACGTGCGCATTAGCTCGTTCCTGTCTCCCTGAATAGGCCTGTTTGTTCCAGCGTGTCCCTCCGCCATGCGCTGAGCCGTCCTTTCCTCCAGGCCCAGGAAGCTGTAAATATTAATGAGGCCCAAAGACCCGTGCACTCCGCAACTCCGCGCCCACCACGCACTCCATTAAACACAACTTCCCAAGGCATTTGAGAACCTGGAAAACCTGACCAGCAAAAGGGCAGCACCATCACAATCTGCCTGATGGCATTTTTTTTTTTTTTTAGTGCCATTTACACGGAAGGAGTCGGTGGCCTGACGGATGGCCAGTTGGTAGTTTATATTAAGGCTTTGCAAAGCTGTTTCTTAAAGCATGGTCTCTAGGTTGGAATCACTAACCTTAACCGGGAAATTGGTTAGAAATGGGATTTACTGGGCCCTACCCCAAATCTACTGAGTTAGAAACCCAACAGAAACTCACACAGCCGTCTGGTGATGGCGTGGCCATTGCCTTCCGACAGTCTAGAACCGTCCTTGTTAGTGTTAGATAAACACGTGTTCTCCAGGGAGCTTAGGATGGGGGCGCAGACAGCCCTGGGTTCTAGTCCCAGTCCTGCTGTTGATCAGCTACTTCTCGGAGGCACGTTCTGTCATTCACGTGAGCCTCACGTTTCTCGTTTGCAAAATTGTGACAGTGCTACAATCTGTTCTGTTTAACAGCTCAGCTGGTGATGGTGTTGATAATAAACATCATACATTTAAAAATATTTTATTTGAAATAATAAAATAAATATTGGTAAAGTGCTTTGAACCCATGGGAGGCTCCACATGGTTAAAACCTATGCCTGTGCCTTATTCTAAGAGCTCCCTTAGCCCATCAGTCTCAAGTCCACACGAGGCTACCTGAGATACAGGACAGGGGTCTCCCTACAGTGCCAAAGTGTGTCCTGCCAATGACGGCAGCAAGACTACTCCCTGCAGGTTCCTATTAGGCAGACACACAAAAGGGGTGTTCCAGTGGAACCTGAGGGGATGTGAAAGATGGGGCAGGCAAGCAGAGAGCAGGGTGTGTTGCCTAATGCGGAGTTGGAAACATTTGGAGAAGATGCATGTGCGTGTGTGTAAGCGCTTGTGTGTGCGAGGGTGTGAGAGAGCGAGACATCGTACGTGGAGAGAGACAAGAAGAAGGCGGCAAGGGAAGAGAAGGAGAAGGAGGCTGGCGGGGCGGAGAGTATCACAGGGTAGAAACATTCTCATGGCCTCTTACAGTTCCCACGCAGTTACAGTAGCAGCCTGCTTGTACCTCTCTGTAGGGTACTTTCGTCTCTAAAAGCCCTGCAGCCACTCGGGCCTCACACCCAGCCTGTGAGGCTGACACAGGAGGAAACTGAGGCCCAAAGGATGTAAGTTACCACCCTGGGTAATACTGACCTGAGAAGATGCCAAAGCAGAAACCCCAGGAGTGGCTACAGGCGCCCGGGACAGGCACTGGGCACCTGATGCTCCTGACCCTGCCGTGAGGCCTATGCAGCAATCCCTCCAACAGGCGATCCGGGCTGGGGCGGAGCACCTGCTGGCGCCGTGGGCAGAGCCATCCCAGCCTGCTCTGCGCCGATGACCCAGTGCCAGCAGCTGTGAGGCTCCTTCCCACGGCTGCACCTGCATTTCGTCCCTGCAACGCTTGGGGGGGGGGACCCTTCTTTCCAAGTCACACATTGACAAAGTTGGAGAGGTTCTGTTTTTTCCTCCCTCCGTCTCTATTTATCCTTGTTGCAACAACAATGTAACAGTGCGACTCTTTACGCAAAAGAACCCTCTGCATCCCCCTCATTTTCCGTTTGGCATATCCATCGTAGCACAACTTCCTTTCATGGCCCCCATTTGCTTTGCACGCGTAGTAATTGTAGTCTATCTATCATTTGGATCCTTGCTTTTTTCATTATTACTACATAATAAACAATTTTCCTTGTTGCTATGGTGTCTCCAAAATGTTCATTTTAATAGCTACATAATATTTTATTTAGGGAACATACCATAAATTATTGAACCGTTTCTCTGTTGTTTTCTTTGCTAAATTCCCACTTTGTGTTAAAATATTCACGTGAATTTACACAATCACTCATTCTGTTTTTACCGTGCCTGTTGGCACTTTGGCTCATGTTTATTTCCTTTTACATTCTGATAGAATTTGGAAGGTAAATACACCATTTTTTAATAAGATGCTATGGTTATCTTAGGACATTCCGCAAGCATTCCAGATACTGGGATCTTCTATTTATATCCATCTCATCAAACACACCAACACTGGGCTCCCTTTTATGGAGTTTTGTGCACTTTGGCGCTTCTCCCTCTCCTTCTCCTTCCTCCTTTTCACCAGTTATTCCGGGGGGTCTGACAGCCTCTTCAAAAGAGAGAGGGGAAAAAAAAAAAAAAGCAAAACAAGAAAAAAGCTTGCTTCTGTGTTTCGTTTTGTTTCCAGTCCAACGAGTTCGGTTGCCAGAACTTTCCCCCTCGCGTCTGCTCTGTGCTTCTCCGCCATTGCTGCTGTCCTTGCCAGTTCATCTCTTTCTGTTTCAGATGAGCGTTGATTTCATCCCTCCTGTTAAGTCTTCTCTTATGGAGGGTTTCCTTCTCTGCAGCTCTGAGCAGTAATGGGTTTGGGGAGGCCTGGAAGCCCCGCGTGGGAGAGAGCCGGTCAGACCAGCACAGAGCAGCCAGCCGCACACGCAGCCCTGGTGGGCTCCTTCCTGGGGCCACCGGTCCACGTACACATCAGTGTCAGCAAGTTTCACAGTCAATAATCTTACCGTCCCAAGGTCCTGGGTCTATTGTTTTCTGATTCAGTTTTACCTATTTTTACCAGTTGCCTCAACTTACTTTAAAAAAACATGAAAAGATAAGTGAATAAATTTCTACATGATTGAGTACATGTCGATGTGAAAGCAAAAAAAGTCATGGAAAAAACGTTCCCTGATGTAGCAACTCAGACAAAGTTGACTTCTAAAGCCCAGCTGGACAGAAGGCCACAGTAATTACTACTTGGAGCACCCAACCCCTAATCCATGGTAGAAATCCCATTTTGGAGAGTCGCGCCCTGGAAAAGGGACTCACTGGTGAGGAGCTCATTGTCCAGCCCCCAGAATCGCTGCTGAAAACCTAACCTAAATTCCAACTCCATGCTAAATACAGATAAACTGCGGCTCTTGTGTGCCTTCTAATTGGAAGAGAAGAGTTGGCAGAATTGGGATTTCTTCTTTTCTTTTGGTTGGCAGAGACTGGCTCGCTCTTTACCTAACCCATTTCTTTCTTGTCCTGAACACACACAGCAAGAGACGCTCCCAGCTGTCCTTGAAGTGAGGTGGGGTCCCGTGGCCGAGCTCTGGCCAATGGGATGTGTGCAGAAGTGGGCATTGCTACACCTGTCCCAGTCCACAGAAGTCTACCACGTACATTTCTTTTCCCCTCCAGATTCACCCAGATGGTTTGGGTAATTGTTTGGTTACGGAAGATAGCAGAGCCACAGCGTAGAAGCTTACTGGGCCCCAGGAAGAATGTGCTGTTAATGAGACGCACAAATCTTGGGATTTATGTGAGGAAAAAAAGCAGCAACGACAAAATGCTTCTAGCACGTTGCTGTCTTCGTACATTTTCATTTGTTTGTTACAAATAGAGCTACTCTAGTAAAATACACCATCAACACAACCCCTCGAGTGAGTCTCTTCGCAAATCCTAGACGGCTTGTTATCGCTGCTGTTTGGATCCAGCCTATTGCTATGGGAAGCTGCGCACGCACCTTCCAGAATCTGGCGTGCGTTACCTTGGTCACGTCTTCCGGGTGCTGCTCAGGAGCCCACACCCTTGTTTCCTTCCTTTTGAGTGATTTTACAAGCACTATTACATAATGAAGAGAAGAGGTCTCTAGGGTTTTTGACATCCTCCCATCTTCCCAGGAGCCCTGTAGAGCCATCTTTTAAAGTACAAGACAATCTCGTGAGATGACCTGAAGTTTTCCACGATCCCAGGGAACTGATGGGAACAGACTTTTATAAAAGACTGGCGAGCGGACGAATGCTTGCCAGGGTCTGAACAATGCATTTTAGGGAAATCATTGTATGCACAAGGCATCCAATTTTCTTTCAGTTTTTCACTGCTCCTCCCTGGCGAGTTCAGCCAGAGCACTTTTTGTTTTTTTAGCTAACAAGTCTGGTTTTTAAATGTGTATTTCTAGCTTGACACAGCATGACTTTTTCTTTCAGTTGTCATGCATAAATGTAGCGGTTTATTTTCTTTGGAATCACCATGTCAATCGTGTGAGTGTGTGTGTGTGTGTGTGTGTGTGTGTGTGTGTGTGGTGCCGGTGGTGTGTGTGCACACATGTGCATCCCTGTGTCTGAGGAGAGGAATTCTGGGAGTGTGAGGTCTCCCCGTGAGTGCAGAGAGTGGCTGATGGGGGTTGATGAGGGGTGTATTTTCTGCAGGGTTACTGACCCCCAAAAGACTCTGGAAGAAGAGAGTCAGTGAGTCTGCGGGTGTTGAGCTGTTGCACATTCTAGATGCAGGTTTTGCTACATTGACAGTTTAATAAAACCCAGATGACACCAAGCCCTTTTTGTAAACCACGCTTATGAGGCATGAGTCAGTGATGACATCTCTCTGAGCTATGCCAGTGACAGGGAGCCTCCGAGGCCGGCCGCCACGGGCTGCGTGGGGTGCTCCGCCAAGCACAGGGCTCTCGCCTGTGGCGTGGATTCTGTCTTCGTCTCAGTGAGACGAGGAAATCTCCAGAGAAACTCCCACGGTGGATTTTCTTTCTTCTGTTAGAGGATGAAGCCAGAAACGAATTTTGTTTGTCTGCTGTTGTGCTGACCCTCCAAACTGTCAAAGCTGTAAACGGTCATCTGGAGGGTGAGGCTAGCCCAGTGTCCCCTGTCACAGCAGCCACAGGGGGCTTGTTCAGGGGGTTGTGTGTGTTTGAGAATTTGATAGTCATCCCAGAAAGTGATCCTGGGAAGTGAAGGAAGATGACTTTGCAAACATGCTGTCCTTGTACTGCCACCTACTTCTGCCAGGGATACTTGTTCCCATCAGACCTCTCCTGGCTCTGCGGTTAAAGGCGATGCCGTGGCCCTTCAATGGCTGCATTAAATATTGGGTTGGAAACAGCTATGCTGTTATGAGGCCTAGGAAACAGTAAATTATCTTTATGTTCTCCAAGTAGGTGGAGCATTTGCATGGATGGAATATATTACAGATATCGCACCGTGAGGAAGAGATTAAATATACCCTGTACCAACTGAAGCCTTTCATTTTAGTTTTCAAAATCTCTTATTTTCATCAGGAACTAGAAATGAGGGCAGCTTTCTCTCTGGACCTGAAACTAGAGGGTCGAACTCAACCCAAACCTACAACAGCGAGGGATGTTCAGGTAGGGTTTCCGTATATGAAACAACCTGTGCATTGTTGGGTTAGGCCTGATCGAAGTGCAAACCACTGTTTCCATGACTGGATCCCTTGTGGCGTTACCTTAACATTGTAACCCACACTAGACACAGTGCAACTCAGGGGCTCAGAGAGACCGCCACTGACCATGGCTAGAACCAATGGTCCCAGGGGTAAGGCTAACTTTCAGCAAAGTCCTTTCCAAGTCTAGAATACTCTTTGGAATTTATATGTGTAATAAATTCTATTATTCACAGGGATGGCATCCAGGATACTCAGTTATACGCAAACTATGGGTTGGCCAAAAGGCTCATTCCGGGTTTGTTTTCTTTTGTTTTTTTATTTCCATAAGTGGCTCTAGTAGCACTTAGTTGTCTTTAACTTCATTCAAAATTATTTTGTTAGATTGTATTGTGACAGCTGTCATATCAGTCTGCATTTAAAAAAACTCATCAAAACTGGTGAATTTTTATGTAACCACTTTAACATTGAAGATGAAAGAAAATAAGCAATATTTTTGGCATTTTATGCTTTTTTATCTCAAGAATGGTAAAAATACAACTGAAATGCAAAAAAAAGATTTGTGCCATGTATGAAGCAAGTGCTGTGATTGAGTGAACATGTCAGAAGAGGTTTGCTAAGTTTCCTGCTGGAGATTTCTCACGGGACAAGGCTCCATGGTCGGGTAGATCAGCTGAAGTTGACAGCAATCAAATAGAGACATTAACTGAGAACAATCAACATTTTACCACATGGAAGGTAGTCGACATACTCAAAATATCCAAATCAAGGGTTGAAAATCATTTGTACCAGCCTGGTTATGTGAGTCATTTTGATGTTTGGGTTCCACATAAATTAAACAAGAAAACCTCCTTGGCCATATTTCTGCATGCATTTCTCTACTGAAAGGTAATGAAAACATTCCATTTTCAAAACAAATTGTGACGAGCGGTGAAAGGTGCATACTTTACAATAATGTGGAACGGAAGAGATCGTGGGGCAATGAACCACCACCAGCCACACCGAAGGCCGGCTTCAACCAACGAAGGTGATGTTGCGTTTATGGCAGGGTTGGAAGGGAGTCTTCTATTATGAGCTTTTTCTGGTATATAAATGATTAATTCTAACAGGTAATTCTACCAATTAGACCAACCGAAAGCAGCAGTCGACAAAAAGTGTCTGGAACCGGCCAACAGAAAATGCATAATCTTCTATCAGGATAATTGCAAGACCACGTGTTTCTTTGATGACCAAGCAAAAGCTTTTACAGCTTGGCTGGTAAGTCCTGATTCATCCGCCGTATTCACAAGACAGTGCACCTTTGGATTTTCATTTATTTTGGTCTTTACAAAATTTTCTCAGTGGAAAAAATTTCGATTCCCTGGAAGACTGCAAAAGACATCTGGAATAGTTCTTTGCTCAAAAAGATAAAAAGTCTTGGGAAGACGGAATTATGAAGTTGCCTAAAGGATGGGCACCTTTATAATGATAGTGGAACAAAGTGGTGAATGTGTTGTTCACTAAAGTTATTGGTGAAAATGAAAAATGTGCCTTTTATTTTTACTGAAAACCAAACAAACGTTTTGGCCAAGCCAATACTTTGCCCCCTAGGAAAGCCCGGGAGGTGGTCTTGACCTGAGACCATCTTGACCAGCCCCCTGGCATGGTGGGGCCTATTGCTGGAGATGAACTCTGCAGCTCTCTCCATTGGTTTGCTTCATTGCATGTTTCAGGTGCATCCTACTCAGTTCTGAGCACAAAGTGTAAGAGTAAGATTGATGGATAGCTTATCCAGAGGAGAGTCAAATGAAGTAACAACAATGAAAGAAACTATTTAGCTTAAGAAAGAAAGCTCTAAGGGGACCCTAATTCAGTGGTGGAGTGTCAAGGAGCTTTTTTCCCCAGAGGGGAAAAAAATGGTGACTCATTCTGGGTAACTTCATTGGGCAGATATTTAGGAAGGGAGATTTCCACTGAATCAGACTATTTAATCAAAAATCAAAGGTTAAATGATCCATCTTATAAGTTTCTTGTCACTAGCAGTGATCAATAAGAGATCCTTGATAATCCCAAGGAGGAGAAACTACAGATGGAATTTGCAATTAATGGGTGTGGTCAGATGATTTCAATGTTTCCCTTCTGCTCTAACATTTTGTGGTTTAAAAAAACAATCTTTTACAGAAAACGCCATTGAATTGATGAAAAAGGGCCCAGGTTAGACGTAGATATGCACTTTATTCCGAGAAAGGCCTAGCATTAGATTTGCTGACACGTAGACTTCACATGCTAGAAGCAAACACGAGACTTTCTGTCCGCCCCGAACGTTAATGGTGACCAAGTTTCCTTGTGTGGATGGCTGAGCTTTCCTGGATGTTCGGGTTTCCTCCTCCACAGGGTCACCTTATGAGAAGGTGATTCACTAAAATCTAAGCAGAAAAATACCACCCCCCATCGATTATCACCTAAATTGTTACAGAGAACTCACACACACATTTCCCACTTAAACGTTATAAAAACCATACCCAGTTGTTACAATCCCCTTTTTACAAATGGGAAACTGTCTCCCAGGGAAACTGGAGCATGTCTGCCCACAGGCACTTCGGTGAGGCAAATATTGAGGAATGGAAGGAAGGAAGGTCCCTGTATTTCAATAATGTTAATTCAATGTGCCCACTGGGCACTGACTCAGCATCTCTTGCTCCATTGGTCCTGTAGAGAATTCATAATTCTGCAGAGAGTCTAACTGCAATGAAACTACTTGAAAAGCATGACTAAGAAAAGAATACTTCCTAGGCATGACAGAAAAGGTTCATCTTTATCTAGAAAAATTTTGCCTGTGTTGCATATGCATTTAGGATTTTATTCTTCAGTAAATCATCTGTAATAAATCAAAGTGTCATTTTTGAATTCTTGAAAAAACTTGAAAGATGTGTAATACAACTAAAAACATGACACGCTGAGGGATGAATCTGGTGAAGATGCGCAAGCCTTGTCCACTGAAAACTATAAAACGATGCTGAGCAAAGACAGAGAAGATTGAAATGAATGCAGCAATACACCGTATTTACCTGTTGAAAGACTCAGTGTTATTGAGAAGTATGTTCAACCACAGTGATTTGTATATTCTACACAGTCCTGATGAAAAGGAGGTCAAGGCTTTTCCTAGAAGCTGACAAGCTAATTCTAAGACTCATGTGGACGTACACAAATCCCTCTGGCGTAGGAGGTAACAAAGGGACTGTGGACTTGTGAGTTCAGCCCATTCCTTTCATCATGTGTTCCCAAGCCCAGTCCGGTGTTTTTCTTAAAAATAATTAGTAAGTGTTTAGTAAATAAGTCTATGTGGTTTTTTTTCCCCTGCAACAGGCAAGGTAACATGGTGAAAAACTGCATTCAATTAACATTGGTTTTCTGATAGTTTGGAAGTTCAGTTCGCCTGTGAATATGTAGTAGAAACATGTAGGGAGATTTTTGTGAAAGCATGTGATTTCTAGCACCAACTGAAGAAAAGACTGAACGATTGTCACTTGAGCTCAGTACACCGAACAGTAGGGTTCTGACGGACACAGATGCTGGAAGAGGTGTCATCGGGGAGAAGGGGTCGCCTTTACCAGTGTGCTCAGTAAGTGATGGATCATCTAGGCCATGACTAGTCTTCTAGAGCGAGCAGGGGAGCATGAGGCAGGCAGAGAGCAAGACACCGGCTCCTGGAGGGTCTCAAACCCCAGGTACCTGGACTCCATGGTGTAAACAATTAGAAACCAATGACCATGTTTTACCGAGCAAGGAAACCTGCCCAGGATTTGACTGTGCTCAGAGGTAACTGTGGTATTACATGTAGGGTGGATTTGTGCTGGGGCCAGGTTGGGGGCACGGTGGGGAGGCACAGCCAGTGATGCAAAGGAAGAATAGAGGAGGTGGAGGAGACAGGCGAGGGGTGCCCTTCTGAGAGACCTTTGGCTGCGTGAGACAGTTTGCAGGTATTCCTGCAACACTACCTGCAGGTGCTAACCAGGGGCACAACCACAAGCAGAAGTAAAATCATCACAAGTACCATACTCGTTGCCACGTTTTTTAATCCAAAAGAGTTATCTTTTCCGAGGTATGAACTAATTACTCTAATTACACTGCGGACTCAGACGACCGCAATGGTGTGTGGACATCAGGGAACTTCGTGGGGTTGGGGGTAAGGAACTCGTTATCAGCAGAGCCTTGACTGTGGAGCCCACCAGGCAAGAGGAGACCCTGTATTTTGTCCCCATGGTGTTAGGGCTCAGATGGACAGAGTTATGAACTTTCAGTTTGGAGGAAAAATCCAGCAGGATAGAAAACACACACATGTCTGTATACACACAGGGGCTTATGGGTGTACAGGATACGAAAACCCAGAACTTTTCCCACATGCTTTAAAGAAAAGCAACGAAGAACGGTGGGAAGGACCCAGAAGGGTTATCTGTTACAACTGAATTCAGTCCCGATGGTGGGACCCTAGGCAAGGGATTTCATCGTATCTCTGAGCCTTTGTTTATAACTGCATTGTGCTCACACAGAAGGAATTTTTGGGGGGGAAGTCTTCTCACACTGAAGACTGGAGTTCAGGCCAGGTGCCCAATGGCATGCCAGGCATTGTAGGAACCAGGCTTCGAAGCAGACACCTTGAAGCCAGCACTGAATGGGAGCTTAGGGTCAGCCAGGGGTCAGCCAGGGGTCAGCCAGGGGTCAAAACAGCACTTAGTGTTTTGCTGAAGGGGGAGGAGAGGCTTCAGGGCTGGCCGCCCTCCTGAGATGGCTTGCAGGCTTTCCCTCGGCACTTCTGGGTGTTCTGATGTTATCTTGCCCAGCAGAGATAGCTCCTGGGCGTGGCCCTGCGTCTCCAACTGTAGTTTCCTTTGAGCGGTTATCCCTCAGAACACGGCAGTCCATTTCCACCGAGCCCAGCAGAAGCAGCACCGCCCACACTGGCACATGCAGTGGGAGACTTGACTGTGCCTCTCAATGGGCAGATCCTTTGCTGACAGTTTATGGGATTTAACTGGGAGGAGCTTGAAGAAGGAAGGAACAGAAACACACGTGCACACACATGCACACACACTCTTCTGTTACAGGGCGCATCCTCCAGAGAGCACACCGAACGCTCTGTCTTGGGATCTTTAAAGCCACTGAGGTACTCCTGGTGGATAGTCTACACCGTGGCACTTGAACTCTTTGTAGTAAAAGGGATGGATTCAGTTCAACCTCAAGGCAGACTTCGGGACCATGTCCTGATGCTGAAAAGCCCCAGAGAGCTCAGCCTGATGAGCTCAGCCTGATGAGCTCGAAACAGGATTTCGAGCCTGTCCACCTGCCCGAATCTGACTAAGATCATATTTCTAGTATTATCTCTGGTTTTCTTCTTTAAGAAGCTGAGCTTTCTCGACACTGCCTTCTCCCCTGGTGATTTATTTCAGCATTCCCAGCTGACTCTGAGGATTAGTGGCTCATCCACCATTTGGACCAAGACTCTTGTTGAAAACAATCCGCCCCACAAAGATGCTTTGGACTGAGGTTTGTTTTTTGTGGGTCTGGACCACACACGTGCTCCCTGGCATTTGTTAATGTGATGCCATATTCCAGTGGTTAAAACAATAACAATAACAGCAAATGTTTCCATTCATTTCATTCAGTGAACCGCACCGAGCGTTTACTGGGTATCCCACTCTGTGTTAAGCTCTGCAGTGAGGGCAGGACAACAGGTAGAATGATAACTCTAGGCAGTCCTTGCCCTGGAGGAGCTTCCGTGTAAGCCCGATGATTAGTTGTGCTTCTGCCCTACTCAGAGCTTACGGTGTAATGAGGACGGGGCAATTATACAGGCAACGTGAAGAATGTCTGGTCGGGGACATAGACTAGGACCGTGTAGCAAGTTGTGAATATAATCTAAAGAGTCCGCAGAATGCAGACTGGAAAAGCTAATGTTGAAGCGAAGACCTCAAGGGCTAAGTCAGAATGAGACAAGCCAGAGGAAGCGGTCAAATGCACTTCAAGAACAGGGAGCAATCTGCGAAGGCCAGCAGGTGAGATAGGGCTTGGGATGATTAAGAAGCTCGGTGCGAGGAGACTCACCACCTTCATCTCTAAAGAGGGGATAACACGGGATAGTTAGAGATAGGGCATGACCGCTGATCAGCGCTGTTACTTTGCTTAACGCATCCCCGCCATCCGCTATTGTTTGACCACTATGTTCAGTGCTGGAGAAAGATTCAGGGTGAGGAGGAGGTAGGTAGATGAATGCAGACTCTCCAGAAGAGGGGATCATGCAGCTGGGAGTGAAGATGTCCCACGCGAAGGCGCCAGGGCTGCGCCAGCCCACAGGCCCTGCCCACCGCCCCCCCCCCCCCCGAGGGTGCCCATCGCGGAGTGATCCGTGTACCCAGAGCCATGTGGCTGGCCGCACACCCTAACACATCGTTGTCAGTTTGGAAGACTGGAGCCCTGGCAAAACCGGGCACTAGGGAGAGGCAAATTACTCAACCTTTTTGTAAGTCTTAGTTTTGTTTTCCTGGTAATAGGAAGGACAGTAGCTGCCTATTGAATGAAAGTGCAAGTCTGTTTGCCCAGCTACATGCTTCTCCAGCGTGTAGCTGTGGACCAAGTGTGCAGTCCGTACTCAGTAAATAAGCATTAAATGGTAACGGAATGTATAATTAAAAAGTGAACAAGATAAAAGTGGAACAATTTTCATAACTTAGGTAGGGTATCCTATGGGTAAATCCACTCTTATCAGATATGAGAATCGTGAAGCCACATAGAAAGAAATGCACATAATTATGTAAACAAACAATGTTAATGAAAACAACAGGCAAAGAAACTTAAGCAGCTCCCACTGATGGTTCATTAAAGCAAAGTGCTCCTCATCTTAATGATGCAGAATGACCTTAAGGTTCAAGCTAAAGGTGCCATTGCAATCAAGTGAAGGATTGTTATTTAAGCTATAATTAGAAGGGTCATCAGACCTTAGCTGGATAAAATCTGATTCCCCAAGGACAAGCTGAAAAGTGAACAACAGCATATACAGTATCAGTAAAAAATTCGGGGTGACTTTTGGGAGAATGTTTCCAGAGCTGAAGACAGGTGGTTAACCCTTTTTCTTCTCCCGTTTCCCTTGGTTCACATTGTGGGGAATCGTCGCATGATGACTAGCCTCTGGAGCTTCCTCACCTGGCTCATGAATTCCCTGATGACTCAGAGAGGTTGAGAACATAAAATCTCCCAAGGTCAGACTCATGGTTTCCTTTCAGGCTCATTTAGCCTTTCCCTGCAAAACCAGTGCATCTGCTAACCACAAGGACATGGCTGGTGCACCCTGGAGGCAGAAAAGCTTAGCATCATTGCTCCTGAGAGGCAGCTGCAGACCAGGAGGCACAGCTGATGTGGGAGGGCGCAGGATGATGAAGCATCACTTTTGTGGCTTCTGAAGAGTGTTCTTCCTGCGGAAAGCATTGAATCTTCCCACCAGACCGTTCTTCCTCATCTGCCTGGCCAACCATCGGAGGCAGACTATCCTGAAATTAGTACAATATGTAGTTATCTACAAGTTAAAGGACACCCTAAAGCTCCTCTGCCAAAAAAAAGAGACATGCACATTGCCCTACGAGAATGCGGCCAATCCTTGCATTTGCCACTCCGTTAACTTGGATTAGTGAAAGGTCTCAAACCAATGTAACCTGCAAACTTGCCCTCTGGTAGAACAGTATAATTAGGTAGGACCTCTTCAGAAGAAAACCCACCGCTGGGGGGATTCAATGAGGCAAGGATCCTTTGGACTTAAATTGCACAAGCATATCCTGATGTTCCTCCGTCTCAGACTCCGACGAAGGCAGCACTGCCAGGCATCCTCCCAGCATCTTTGATTAATATCCTGATGCCTGCGCCGGGCTGCTAGAGGCCTTTGAGTGAGGATGCGGTGATAGGAAAGGTGGTGGGCTCACATGGGATTGTGATGGATCCAATCCCCCTGTGGGGTAAGAAGTGTCTCCAGAACTTGGGAGTCACCAAAGATGGCAGTAACCATGGTTAAGCAGAAGAGAAAAGTCACAGAAACCTAGTTCACTACCTTGAAGGTGATGCTACATATAATTTAAGGATGGAGCCCTGGAAAGGACCTTGTACTCAACATCGGAAAAATTGTGTTGAAATTCTAGCCCAGGTTCCTACCTTGGATACTGGGAACTCAAAGATGATTATGACAGAAATTATCAAATGCGTATTTAAATCACCAAAACCAATTTGTCCTTCCTCCTGGGTGCAAGATTAGCTTACCTGTCCCAGCCCCACTACATACCTGACTACATACCTGAGTTCTGGCTGACGGACTTTGAGCAAAGTCATGTTTTCTGCTTTCAAGTCTGGAGCATTAAAACCTGTCCTGGGATCCCCCACACACTGTTCCTTCCTTCACCTGTTAGACACACACAGGATGGCAGAGACCCCAGGGCTGAGGGGATTGTAGCCCATCTGTCCGACAGAAGGAGTCGGGATCCCTGAATGCATGGAGAAGAACCCACCTTCCCACTGCCAGCCCGCATCGGACTGAGAGGAGAGTGATAAAACCCTGTTATCTCAGTAATTTCCCATATTGAAGATCCCTCATTGTAGCAATTTGCCTACAATACTGACAAAGGCAAAACTTAATCTCCGGTCCCTCGTCTGGCAAATGGAGACCGTAATTCCCGCATTTACGCCTCCACCGGTTTTGTGTGGAGACACGGGTAAGGTTTGCTGACTGTGACATGCTGTGTTTATCATTGCCTGTTCTCATAGGAAGCTAGGCAGGGAAGGAAATCTTTTCAGAGCAATTACATTGCACCGTGGCCCTGGGTAGTCTGTGCATTGGCCGTGGTCTCTTTCGGATCGGTCAGTTCAGTGTCGAGGTTGGGTGAAGCTGCTCTAGGAAACTACCCTCAATCACCTAGGCCTTCGCTACTCAAGGTGGGATTCCGAGTAACAAACCCTTTCTTTGGGCCTCAGCATCCGTCGAATGAGGGCTTGAATCAGAGCCACTCTGTGCCTCTTCCACGTTGTTGGCCGCCCGTGAAGCAATCAGCTGCCTGCCCCTGGACACGTGCGAGGCGAGGACAGAATGTTTCATAGACATTGCAGAGGGGGTTCCAACATCTGGAAGGAGGTGCCGGCCCTGCTGTCCTTCGGTCTTTTCCGAGCCTGAGATTTTTGAGATGACTTTGTGACTGGGCGTGGGCAATGAGTCACACAGCTTTCTCATTCTATTTCAGGAAACCCGTGGGATGCCCTGTGGTGTTGTGGAAAAATATAAGGGCACTGGAGTCACCCGGACCCGAGCTTGAAATCCGACTCTAAAACCACCAACAGGGCAACACAGAAGCACTACGCTGACTCTCGGAAACGCGGCTCCCTTTTCTGTGAAATGGGAGCAGTAGCACCCACTCCCGAGTTGCACGGAGCACGTACGGGGGTGGCGTGAGGAAGCGCTGGAATGTGGTCAGGTACAGCACGCGATCTGGTGCACGGTGTTAAGGAATATTGTGAGAACTTTCTTGAATCTCCACGGATTCCAAATACAGGGTGAACACCATCTTTTTTTCCTAACCTAAGTAAGTTAGCTTCTGTTAATATTACTTAGAGTACACCCATATGTTTATCTTTATGGTTCAAAGCCTCCAGAGTTATTATTCAGAAAAATATATTTCAAGTATTCCAACACAACCACAGTTTCTTCGTATACATTTCAAAAATCGTATCAGCAGTGTTCTAGGACAGTTAAATAAATTCTTACATAGAGTACCAAGTCCATGGCATGGCAATCGGATTAAAATTCATTCATTCCTTTAGGGATCAAATAGTTATCATCGCGGGCCTATGGTATGCCACGCCCTGGGCTCTGTGATGAGATTCAGCAAGACGTGAATCAGAGCTGTAACTATTGGAACTAGCATTTATTGAATACTTAATATGGACCAGGCACTGTGCTAAGTGATTTACGTATGTTTTCTTACTTATTTTTTTAAACAAAGTAATGAGTAGGTGTTATTGCTCTAATTTTAAGATGAAAAAAACTGATATTTAGGCAGTTGAAGTAACTTTCCAGTTTACAGACCCTTGGAATCGGGCTTCCGACCCAGGATCTGGAGCTGCGAAGTCCACTCTTTCACCGTTACACTGCTGCCGACTCCCGTCTCCCTGAATTGCATAGCTGGGCAGGTAGGGAGTCCGGTCCTCCAGGTAGGGATTCCAGGTGGAGCTGACTTGGGGGGGGGGCGGGGCGTGAGTTCAGTTCACCCCACAAGGAGGACACAGTGTCGATGGGATATCCAGGTGGACAGGTCCTCATACTAGTTTTTTGAGTTTCCCAGATCAGAGGGCTGAAGGCAGAAATTTCCATGTTAAACCCCTTTCACTTTCAAAAACTAATTAACTCACAGAAACGGAAAAAACGCATCACTAATAACAGGAAGGACAGTAGTTCTCTTTCTGGACCAGCCCTCAGGTTTTCACAGTGGCTCCCACTGAGGCTTCTGACAATGTGGGGGGTGATCGCTTAACAAAAAGCGGACAATGGCTGCCACACTATCTATCTTTGTCACATCATTGTATGAAACCACCATCTAGAAAACACAATTAAACTATTTTAAACCCAAGTCGTCTGTTTCCTTTCCCCTGGATTTTGGGGGGATTCTTTCGACAACTCCGGGTCCCGCTGACTTCAACTCACAGTTTTGGAGCCATTGCTGGGGGACCTCAGGCCAGATGTTCCCCGTGGGAAGTGGCCACTGAGGGAGGCCAGGGTGTGAGGTGCAGAGGCAGAAAGGCTGAGTCAGCAAGGGCTCTGGGCCGTGGCCCCGTGAGCAGGTGTGAATCAGGAGCGGCGGAACGAGAGCTGGGCCGGAAATCAGGAAACCTGGCTTCTCACGGCGCGCTCTGGGGCCATCTCATCGCCACGCAGCTTCCCGCGGGCCGGCCACTTCCTCCGTCTCCAGCTCTGACTTTCCTTTGAAGGCTTTTCCCCATTTGCCTGTTGTCAAATTCTCTTTCCGATTCCCAATTTTCTGATTTCAACTCTGTCCCCTTTGCCCCATCCCAGAATATTCTTGCACCCACTCAAGTCTACTAACACATCCCTGGAAATTTTGAGTCCGTTGGTTTGCCTATAGCAGTCTCCCCATCAGGATGCCTTCTCGCAGCTCCCTGAGCCCACCCACGTCTCTCGGAGACGGAGATGTCACCCTTGAGTGACTTAGGGTCATGTTCTCGTTCACCGTTCTATACGGGACTCTCCAAGAAATTAGGGTTCCGCACATGTGAGACTCGTGCAGGGTCCCTGGAACTCCCACCCTAGTTCTGCACGCAGAGTGACTGAGAGCTGTGTACACTCGATGTGGGGGCTCGGTAATCTTTCAGACCTTAACAGAAACCATCTATTTAGAATTCCCCTCTAAGAGATAACGTTCTCTCTTTGTAGCACAGCCTCTTTACCCTCCAAGCTTGTAGACACCCTGGGGAAAAAAAAAACAAACCCAAAAGCTAGTAAAGCAAACAGCCTCCCCTCCGTCTACACCCCAGGAGTGAGGAATGGTCACATGTACTGAGGTGGAAACCCAAGTTCTGTCTCTGCCATTCAATCGCTGTGTGGCCTTGGGAAAATCAATTCTCTTGCAGGGAAAAGGCCTCTGCACCCTCATATTGATTTTCCTGCTCAACTCATCAGCGAGGAACCACTGAATAAAGTCCGTGAAAGCGCGGTGTCCACCGTGAGGAGCTGCACAGATGCGAGGGGGCCTGCTGCTCAGGGGGCTGAGTCTGCGCGTGTGGTGTGGAAGCTGCGCATGCCTGCGGGGGGGGGGGGGGGAAGTGTTGTATTTTTACAATAGTGTTTTTACGATATAATTCAGGGGCCCTGCAGTTCCTCTATTTACGGTGTATTTTTAATGCCTGAGACGGGCACTTCTGCCACATTCACATGCCTCTGCACCATCGGCTTGTTTATTTTACTGGCTTTCTGCGTAGCTGGTCGTCCCTAGGCGTCAAGAAGCAGAAGCACCGCCAGGTGAGCTTGATTTGCAAGTCCCTTGGCTCCCTGGGCTTTCGGTTTGAGTTGTCCTGACCTTGTGTTGCTTGTTCAACCCCTGGAGGGGCAGGAAGGGGAAGGGTGGAGGGAGCTCCCACCCTTTCCTGCGCTACAGCAGAGGCCTCAAACCTCCGCAGCCAGCAGAAGCTCAGGGCTTTCGTCTGCTTCAGGTCCTTTCTTTGCCGGTGATTATCTTTTCATCTCCTGAAATTGTCCTTCTATTTTTTTATTTTATTTTAACACATGAAAAGTACCCTACTCCTCACGAAGTACATCAGGGATACAAATGCACTACTGGAAAAGAAGCTGCATCAGGAAATATTGGCATCGTGTTCAGCTTTACACGGTGATTGTTAAAATTGCCCGTTTTCACCCATTTAACGTACTATCTCTTACATGAGGTACCTTCCTCCTGACAGAGACAAAGAAGTTCTCTGATCGGTCTTGACAGTCCAGGAGACATTTTTATGTAGACATTGTATTATTTTTTTTAAAAAATAACCTTGTTTATCACAATTCAAAGTGGCTCCAGACAAAAAAATAAGGGCCTGCCAATCGATGAATCATTGACAGCGTCAGCTGCAAGGCAGCTGGAGGGTGGCGGCCACCCTGGGAAAGAAGGCAGGATGGGTGGGGGCAGGGGCAGCAGGCAGGGGGAGGGCCCTGGGGTAGGAGCTGGGGCCCAACCTTCTTGTCTTATTCTGCCTGGAATTCTCTCTACCCTGGTCTCTTCAGTCCCTTCTTGGGGCCACAGTTTCCTCCATTAAACACCAGAAGGCAGTTAGGGGTCCTTAAGCGCCCCTAGAGCTGTGGGAACAGAAAGAGTCAAGGACCATGTGATTTCACCCATAAGTGAGATATGAAACTGAAGGCAACAAGGGAACAAACAAGACAAACAGACAAACAAAAACCCACAAACACAGACAACAATACGGCAGTTACCAGAGGAGGGGAGGGGATTAGTAAAGGGTAAAGGGAATCAAATAGATGGCGATGGATGAGGATTTGACTTTGGGTGGTGGGCCCCATGTGATTTTATTAACCAATGTCACTCCAAGAAGCTTAATGAAAAATGAAATAATAACAATGAAGCAAAATTTTAAGAGAAGAAAGAGCGTGAGCTCCTCAGGTCTCTGTAGATGAATGAGCTGTCAAAGGGGAGAAGCAGCGCCGGGGGTGTCAGCATCTCCTGTTCCTTCCTGCCACTGGGCCCTGGAAGCCCAAGGGAAATTCTCAGGTTGTCTGCTTACCGACCAAGCAGCAGACTGTGTCAATCAGCCTGATTGGATGTCCCCTTCATGTGCGGGCCCCTCTCCTTCACCCCACCTTCCCAGGTTTTATGTACCCTTGACGGCGTGGCCACATCTACACCAGCCACGGCCCCCGCCCATTTGCTGCCTGGATGTGCAGCTAGCGCATGCCCTCTGACCTGGAGCAGCAAGTGAGGAAGAAGAAAGCCGTCTTTCCCAATGAGGAAGGCACTTTTACATCAAGCATTGCAGTAGATCCTTACTGCACCTGTACGAGGTCACCCGTGAACGGGAAGGGGGAGGCTCACAAACATGCGGTGGCCAGAGGAGGGCAGGTCAGAGCAGGGGAGCCCAGGTTCCTGGGCTCCAGGGTTTGGTGTTCTTTCCAGAATCCCCTCCTTTCTTTTGATGATCAGGAGAGCAACTGAGACCCAGGGCAGGTGGCAGACAGGAAGTCATTGTTCTGGGGACACCAAGGAGGGAGCTGGGTTTCAGGGGTATGGCACAGTGATTCAACATTTTAGTCTCTATGATGTGATCGCCACAGTAGGTCTGGCAAGCGTCTGTGACCACACGTTACTACGACAACGTCGACTCTCTTCCCTATGCTATGCATGACCTCCCATGACTTACTTATTTCTTTGTAACTAGAGGTTTGTACCTATTACCCCCTTTCACCTCTGTCACCCCTCCCCCATCCTCCTTTCTTCTGGAAACCATCAATTTGTTCTCTCTATGCTTTAAAAAGTATAGGTCAAACATATAATATATAGTTTTAAAAAGTTGTGGAAGAAACACACTGGGGCACCGGTCAGTTCTCTTTGCAGCTTCCTATATACATTGAATGTGAACTTCTTACATACACTGAATGTATACAAAAGTCTGAAGTTTGAGAAAATTGAGTCTTGGACTGTCAAGAATCACCCTTAAAAACTGAAAAGTAACTCTATGGTTTTAAGAGTTTAAGCTCTATGATTTACCATCTTAACTGAGTTAAGATGGTAAATTATACAGATTTCACCACCATTAAAAAGAAAGATCATTTGACTTTGGGTGGTGGGCACACAGTGCAATATACAGATCACGTATCATAGAATTGTACACCTGAAACCTGCATGATCTTGTTAGCCAACATCACTCAAATAAACTTAATTCAAAAATGGTACAAAAGAAGGGATATTAAACCCAGAACATTCCTCTTTCTCAAGGCCAGTGCATGTGCTGTAGCTCCCTTCTTATCTACAGTACGTGCACAGAGCCTGAAACTTGGGAGCCTTGTCAGTGTCTGTTGAGAAGTGATGGGCGCAGGCTGGGTTAGGGGATGCCTCTAAGGAGCAGCCTGGAGCCAGACCGTGGACACCAGCCCTCAGGGGCAGAGAGGGCCACTCTGTTCCCAGGGGACATCGGGCCCTGGAAGTGGGCCCTTCATGGGTGGAAAGTGATTCTGTGCGGCTAGAGCCCTGAGATTAAGCGGAACAACGGAGAACAAAGGGCCAGGTTATAACTGTGGAGACACGTACGTGTTTAAGTGAGACATTTGCACACTGCTCTCCAGGCAATGGGGACGTAAATCTAGTTGTTCTCAGTGAAGTAATGACTTGCCTTTGGGCTGCTGTGAGTGTGAGAGAGGGTGGGTTCAGCCAGGAGGATGAGAGAGGCGCAGGCTGGCCTGGCCTGGCGGAGACATGCCCCATGGTAATGAGAGGAAATAGGAAATGTAATTAACATGTCTGCCACCAGAAATGAGAGCTAAGTCTATTACTCTCCTCCTCCATTTCTATGATGAATCATTGTGTTTCAATTATGATTCTGAAAGTATTTCCTTGAGGAAACGTGTCAGGGTTCCGCCATGGGAAAGAAGGAAACGGAGCCATGAAAGGTTAATTTACTGCAGTAGCTGGATTTCTTTTTTAAAGGAAGAAGAAAAAAGAAAGAGACTAGAAGGGCAGAGAAATTGAAAGCAGCTCTGACCGGGTTGCCTGATCTGAGCAGGAAGCGTGGGCAAAGGAAGCCCAAGGTGTGTGAATGTTTACAAGTCGCATCATGGCCTCTGATGAAGGAAGACCAGGAAGCACTATGCGTACAGGCCAAGTGTACCTCTGATCCTCTGGCGCCTGTCAGTCCACGCCGTTGCTCCCTGAACACTCATAAGGAAGGTAGTGCCCCTGGTCTGGGGGAGGATGCTCAGCGGGTTCTAGCACCACGCTGGACACTGAGGCAGGGGTGCGTGATCCACCCCCACTACCCTCAGAACGCTTGAAGTCTAGTGGTGAAGGGGCAGAAGGCTGATGTTACAGGAAACGAGGGCTGGACAAAAGAGCTTCTACTTCAGGCTGAAGAGCAAGACCACACAAATGATAGTGGGGAGTCAGGACAGTGCAATGAAGGGGTTCCCAGCCCTGATTCAAATGTCCGTCAGTGATTCTTTCCAGGGAGCAGGCACTTCAATGATCTGTAGAAAGGATAGATGCATTCGAGATGGATTCATTTATTCATCCACGCACTTAACATGCCCCTGGAGATTCAGCCAGGAATGAGCCCAGGCCTTCTGCTGGAGGCCTGCAAGGGTTCCCGTGGGAGACAGACAGTGGGGAAAGGATCACAAAGCAAGGAGAGCAGAACTATGTGTTACAGGATCGCAGACTCGGAGCCATGACTTCTGCCTCGGAGACCAGAAATTTCGAAGAGGAAGAAAGCTTCAAAGTGAGTTTTAACAGAGTGGAGGCTTTTTCTGATGGACAGAGGAGCAAAGGGGGTCCAGGGAGCAGACAAGGTGTCCCGACAAAAGCCACAGTCCATGCCAAGCAAAGCGAGGGGCCAGGAAACGGAGTGCTGACTGCAGGGAGCCCAGTGCCGGCGGCAGAGTGACGGGAGAGAACGTTGGAGAGCCACGCTTCACAGAGCGCCGTCCGCCACGGGATGGGCTGTGCCAGGGGCTTTGGGTTTAATCCTGATGGCGGTGGGAAACTGTCCTCACGGCGACAGTTCAGCATGATGGTGACACCTGGGTTCTAGAAAGACCATTCAGGAAGCCCGGTGGACGGTGGCCAGGAGGAAAGAAAGACTGATGTTCTGGAGCCCTGGAGGGAGCCACGTCACTCATTCTACAGAAAATGTAGGGCTGGGATGGTGGTGGTGGCCCCGCAGCCCGGCGAGGGGACGTTCTGCCAAGAGTACAGGGGAAATAAGCCAGCAGGTGCTAAACAGAAATCGGGGGAAGCTTCTGTCTAGAGACGTATTCTACCACAGTCAATACTTTGGACTGAAAGCCTAGGAAATAATAGCATTTGGGGGAGCGGGACACATTATTTCTTCACTGAAAGCTGCTTTATAATCACCTCAACCCTATCTGTCTTCACTTTGGGGTATTGATCTTGTATGATTCCAAAAATAATACTGAAAAGCAAGTAACACACATCTTTTTTAGCGATGGAGAAGCTAAGCCTCACAGAAGTTTAAGAGTTTGATGGAGATTTTGCATGAAGGTATGCAGAGGGCAATAGAACACAAGTCTTTCTCATTCCAGAGCCACGACAGGCTTCCTCTCTCCCGTCCTTCCTTCCTTGCTGCCTCTGTTTAACTCATCATCATCATCATAGTGATTCCAGGCTTTGAAGGCAAAGGGTTCGATCAGGCATGGGAACTGGGCACAAGGGAATCACTGACTCACCGAAGAGAGATCTGATCAGGCTGCTGCGGAAGGAGTCTGGGGCAAGGTTGTGTGGAAGGAGCATCCAGTCTGGGGATTCAGGTGAGGCTCTGGGGAGGAGGTGACATTTGCCCTGAGGGCGAGTGGGAACTCTCTAGATGCAGAAGGCCCTCTAAGCTTAGACTTTTGCCCCCAAAGTTGATTAGCGGAAAGAATCGACCTTGACCCACAATGAGTCAGACTGGAATTTCCTTTTACTTGCGGCTAGCTCGTTGGTTTGCTGGCTAAAACCATGCCTGGTGACCTCCTGTGCTTTTTCTCACAGATGTACTTCCTTCTGACTACTCAGCTTTGCCCAAAAAGGCTGCAAGGGGCCCAGCAGGTCTCTGTGCAGGGCCACTGGGAGCAGCTAGGTGTGCAGAGTGCTGTGACCTGGAATCCCTGAGCTTCTCTGCACCTATCCGTCAGGACTGGTGGTGGTGGCCTTTAATAAGAGCTGTCACGTGACCTCAGTGGATTCCAGGCCCCTTCTGAGCAGCAGCAGGAGGTGCGACTCCCTGTTCATGGGGCACTCAGCCCAGCATCAGGAAAGGATGCAGATGAATAATTAAGTCACTGTTTACGAGAAATTCTAATCTTAGGGCAGTTCAAGGTAAAGACAGACACCAGGCAGGAACGGCCAAGAACAACACTGCCAGAACACATGGAGACAGGGGCCTCCAGCCAGACGCTGTTTTTTCTCTAAATATTGTCGTCAAAATCTCCGTCAGAAACTCTCTCTGTCTCCTGGGCACCCTCAGCATATCAGTATTAATAATAGTAAAAATACTTAATGGTGATATCTGATTGCCTACTATGTTCTAGACGTTTGTTTATATTATTTTATTTTAAACCTAACCTTCCCCCCTCCATCCTCCCCCAAAGATCTTAGTAGGTGTTATTATGGAAAAGGAAACAGAGGTTGAAGTCACAT
Organism: Anoura caudifer; assembly: GCA_004027475.1. Classification (NCBI taxonomy): domain Eukaryota; kingdom Metazoa; phylum Chordata; class Mammalia; order Chiroptera; family Phyllostomidae; genus Anoura; species Anoura caudifer. Next base: position 91,103 of record PVKU01004051.1, read on the forward strand.
GGTTAATTAGTAACAGATTAACTTAGTTCTAGGATGGGAATTTAAGTCTATCCGCTTTTCAGATTTTGACTGTGCTTTGCCAAGCATGGAAACTATTTCTAAAGATGAAGGTTTTATTTATTTCTGAATCTCTGCATCTGACTGACGCATCTCCAGTATCTGAGGGTAAAGGGGATCTCTTTTAAATACATGAAAAATAAAGTCTGACTATTCCCCAGTGCGCATGAAGAGATTCGCATGAACTTTAGGAGTATTCGTAGACTTCTGGAGGAAAATCATCGGTGAACTTTAGAAGAAGACACCTCAAGGAAACTCTTTTTTTGTGAACTGATTTGGGATTATAGTTGCAAAGCCAAGGTCGTCATTCACCACAGGGCTCTCTGCCCTGCCTTTGCCCCTCCCTCCATCTGAGCGTCCTCCCTTTCACCCCTGACTAAGAGGACGACGTGCTAGTCAATCCCGTGCAGGGGCCAGGACAGATGCAGAGAGGGGACAGAGCCAGCTATCCCTGAGCGAGCTTCACTCATCGATGGTTGGGATACTTGGGGCCACTTCGTCCCACGATAAGTATTACGTCTCCATACGATAATTATCATTCTCCCCATTTTAATGGTGTGACAATTACAAGTCAACAGGGATTTCATCTAGACTGAGTTTGGCTGCAAATAACAGAAAACCCAATTCCCGCTGATAAAGTGACAGAAGGAACTAAAAAGGCAGAGCTAGGCAGGGCCTCTGGAGAAAGCTGATCTGGTGGCTCGACGCAGCCACCGAAGACCCCGATTCTATCTCTCTATTGAGAGTGTCTCTTGCCATGTCAGTGACACCGTAACAGCAGCCCCCTTTCAGGAAGGCCATCCGCACTCGCCCAAGCCATGTGCCAGCTAGTGCCCATGTGCACAGGCAGGGCCTCCTTCCCAGGTCCCTACAAGGGCCTCCGCACTCCGACGGGCCCCCGTGGGTCAACCCCTGCCCTGAGCTACTACTGCACCATCCCCAATTCTACCGTGTGCTCCTTGCCATCACCCACTGATGCCACAAGCATTTATCGAAAGCCTTCTCTGCCAGGAGCTTTTCTATGTGCTGGGGATACGCTGTTGAATGAAGCCTATGAATCACCGTAGGCTCACATACCCTGCACTGTGTGTAATAATATGACACACAGATGAGGGAGACAGGCAGCTGGATGCACAGACAGAAACACAACAACGGCTACCATTTCTGCAGAAGCGAACACCCACACGCATTACACTAGATGTGTTCAACGTGCATTTTAATGCAACTCATAATATCTTCTTTTTAAAATACATCTTACTGATTATGCTATTACAGTGGTCCCATTTTTTCTCCCCTTTATTCCCCTCTGCCCTGTACCCCCATCCCACATCATTCCCCACCCTTAATTCATGTCCATGGGTCATACAGATAAGTTCTTTGGCTTCTCCATTTCTCATACTATTTTTAATCTCCCCCTATCTGTTTTGTACTTACCATTTATGCTTCTTATTCCCTGTACCGTTCCCCCCCATTTTTCCCCTTTCCCGTCAATATATTCTCATAAGTTTCATCGTTCATATTTTAGCATTAAGGAAAATAGGACAGAGCAAAGGTGAGCAATTTACTAAGCTCAGGGAGGCAGCCAGAGTGGAAGGATCGATCTGTAGGCGCTTTCGCTGTGTGAACTGCCTCCCATGCAGGGAAATGAACGCCTGCTCCTCCTCGAATGAACTGTGAGCCGCGGACCAAGTGATGTGCCAGCACAGACTCAACTAACCTTTTATTAATTTTGTGATGGGGATTTAGGTCGATGCTTTCATGCCCTTTGGCTATGTACAAAGTGCTGAGAACCCTGTATACAAATCAGTTCTCCAGCAGCAAACAGTCATCTCTGCCCATGGATGCCGTGCATTTACCCCTGATGATACTGTCACCGGGATGGTCTGTAACACTTCCCATATACTGCTGTACATATCCTTGCCTCTTTTGACTTATTAGAAAACTAATAAAATTTCATTACAGAAAATTTTAAAAGAACTAAAAATTATGAAAGTATAGGGGAAAAATCATCCATAGTTCAACAACCCACAAGCAACAACTGTAGGCTTAGTTTTTTGTAGATTTTTTTCTCTCCATACTGTATTTTTACAAAAACAAGATTGTACTTCCTCTACCATCTTGTACTAGGCTCTTTCTTCTTATTATTCCTCCTAATTTCATACATTATTATGGCAACTTCATTAACCTTACGTTCTATGCCATAGTTCTAGTGTATAAATTATGCCATAAATTCATTAGTCATTCTTTCCCTGTTGGACATTTATATAGAACGATTAATAAATTTCAGTTTTGTCCTATGGAGACATAAAGTACTTTATTTATTCAATTTCAATGTATTTTTGCAATGGCAAGTTATGTTGAGATGTGCCTAGATTTTTCACTATCTACATGTCCAAATCTGAACTTATCAGCTTCTTCCAGAAAAAAAAGAATCTTTTCTTCTCTGTCTCCCCACTTGCTAGGTTAACAGCTCCGTCTTCCAGGCTCAGAAACGTCCAGTCAGCCTGACTCCCTGCTCCTTGAGAATTCGTATCTAATCAGCTTACAAGGCCACTCAGTCCTTGCTTCAGAGTGGAGTGACATTGTGTTAGGCTCCCCCTTGCCCCCATTTGCAGAGTAAATAGCAAAAGTCAGACTTTCTTATCTCACCTTTTCTTTACATAACAGCCAGGGCCATGACTCAAGCAAGTCTATGTTTGTAGATAGTAAGCTCTTGGTGAATATTGGGTGGGTGAATGCTGCTTAAATAGAGAAATCATCGCTTTCACCTTTTGCTGATTTTAAATATGAATGCCATCCCCTTCCTCCATTACTGGGCTGTTGGATGCAAGAACCATGAATTAATACTAAAAACAGCAACCAAGTAGTAAGGCCTGCTCCGTGCCAGGCACTCTTCAGGGTTGCACACAGTTTTTCCTTAACGTTTAACTGACCCAAATACAAAGATCAGCCTTTCATTTTAGAGATGAGCATAAAGAAAGATGGGGTGACTGGCCCAAGACCCACGACCCACTACGAGGTGCTGGATTTCTAGCCTGGGCTATGTGCCTGGGTGCAGCTCTGCCGCCGTGCCTGCCCCCCATGCATGTTTGTTACATCCAATCATGGGGTCCATGAGGGGACCCCCAACCACATCAGGGTTATCTGCTTTGGTTCCCACTTGAGAACCAAGGAATGTTTATCAACAGCAAAGTTTGGGGAGCTAAGAGGTGCACCAAAAAGGGAAATGCATTTCCTAATTTTCTATAAAAATATTTCCCAACATTTTATCCTCTGGCATTATCCTGGAAGGCCCAGCTCCCGGCGGAGATATTTGCCTGGGTCACAGTAGATGCCCAGTCACCAGTCTCTGGGGAAGGCCTGAGGGGGCAGGCCCGGAGCTGACAGGCACAGGCACTAATTTCAAGACACTTACTCTCAAGTCCCATCAATGCTACTTACTACCTGTGACATTGGGCAAGTTGTTTAGACATAAATTTGGTTTCCTCATATTTGAAATAGTAGTGTCTATACCTGCCCAAAGGATTTTTTTTTTTTGGACAATTAAAGAAAATATCTGAAAATCACAACTACCGTGCCTAGCACATATTATGTACTATTATTTTTATTGCGATGACCCCCAAAGACTTCCTGCTTACTCAGAAGTTGTCCCCAGTGCTACAAGCTGTCAGCCACTGAGGGAGGCACACTGGATGTTTATGGTAAAAGCAAGTGGATAATAGAAAAGGGAGAACTTACAAACAGGGAATCAATGTGGAGAGACAGGGGGCTAAAAAGCAGCAATGAGGAATCGGAAGTGATTTGTATCTTTCAACCAATCTCACAAATGGTCTTAATGGCTTTGGATTAAGAGTCAATGTTCTTGATTAAGGTGCACCACTGTCTACATTGCAGACACCTCTGTTCACACCCAACATCATCAAGTTACCACTCCCAGCCCAATAACCAAGCATCCACAGCACCTCTCTTGCTTTCAGAAACACATTTTAGAAGACCTTAATCACCTTCTGTTGCTGATAATTAGTCCTCCAAAAAAGAATAGAGACTCTCAATGATAAATCACAATGTCTGTTTTATATTGAGCTATAAGATAGTCTGTATCTCCAGAGAACTCCACTCGCTATAAAAATACATTAAAATTCAGAACAAATCCGTATTAAAATCATTTTTTCATAGAAATGGTTGAGCTAGCAAGGGAAAAAAGGAAATTCTCAAAGTCCAGAGATTAGGAGAAACTCAAAACCAGAAAGGTTAGCGATCGCCAGCGTGGGTATTTACCCTGGCAACACTTCCCAGTCCCTGGTGGGCCAGTGCTTGAGTTCCAATGGCCACACACGTGCACAAGGACAAGAGAACCAAGCCTGAGCCTCAGCACAAATAGGACCCCCCAAAGTTAATACTCTTAATGGGTGACCTAGTAGAAGAACCCCACATGCACACAGAGAGAGAAGCTTAGGGATAATCACCTGGCACCTACTCAGCTGGATGGGAAAGAAATATCCTTGTGTATTTCTTAGACCACATGCTAAGACTCACAAGAGCTTGAGACTAGACAGTCTGCACAAATTCACACCAGCTGTGTGGTCTGCAAAGACCTGAAAAGCCTTCAAGTGGCTTCCAAACCAAGGTCCTGTGTCAGAGGAAGGAAATTGAATGAGGAACAACAGCTTTTAGCTGTCTAACCCCTGAGATGATGTGCATTTCTTCTCTTCATTGTCTATTGCACACCATAGTCACTTGGCCTCAAAATATCTACAAGGGAAGCTTGGAAACACAGGGGTGAGAGTTGGAATGCTTGGTGAATGCCACTTCTGCTGCATGAGTTAAAATCCTCGTGTTACAGGGATAGTGGATGTTGATTAAATTTGAACATTCTTAAATTTTAAAGTTCAAATTTGTAAGACAACCACAAAAACAAGGGAAAGAGCATGTGACTTCAAAGTTAGCGGAGGAGACGGGGGGGGGAATTTCAAAAATCTCAATCAATTCAAAAAAAATAAGGAAAAAGAGAGAAAAAAGATACTGGATTAAAGTGAGATGAGGAGAAATCACAAAATAAGATGATTGGAACAAAAGCAAACACAATTAATTTGGTAACTATAAATGGGCTATATTCTCTACTTAAAAGGTACAGACACCAGCAAATTCTAGCAGCATTTGAGAAACAGCAAATGTCAAAAGCTTCTAGACACTGAAAATCAGAGAACTCTCCAACCCGTTTAAAGAGACTATTGTGAGTTCCAGCCAAGATGGAGGCATAGGTAGAAACCCTTTGCTTCCTCACACAACCAAAAGGAGGATAACAACCAACCTAAAATCAATAAACAACCAAAAGTGCCAGAAAATCAAACTGCATGGAACTCCAACAACCAAGGAATTAAAGAAAAAATCAACGAAAACTACCAGACCAGTAAGGAGGCAGAACTCACGGGCCAACTCAGAAAACCTGTGGTGATGTGGTGGACCGCACGGGCAGGGCTGGCCGAAGCCGAAGCTGAGCCTCACACCTGACTGTGGACTACAGCGGGGGTTGCTGCAGTGGGAGAAACTCCCAGTCTCACAGGAGAGTCCATTGGAAAGTGAGCTAGAGACTGGCAGGCGAGCTGCACCGCTCCCTCTCTGGCCCCTCCCCCACAGGCAGCGCTGCAGCCAGTAAGGAGGGTTGCCCTGCCCCAGTGAATACCTAAGGCCCCGCCCCCTTACAACTTAACAGGTGCACTGAACAAAGAAATAGGGCCCAAATGAAAGAACAGAGCAAAACCTCAGAATGAGAACTAAGTGAGGAGGAGATAGCCAACCTATCTGATGGAGAATTTAAAGCCCCGGTAATCAAAATGCTCACAGATCTGATTGAGCTTGGTCAAAACATGAAAAAACAAATGAAGGATACCCAAAGTGAAATAAAGCAAAATACTCAGGCAACCAACAGTGACAGGAAAGAAACCAGGTCTCAAAGCAACGATTTGGAACAAAAGGAAAAAATAAACATCCAACCAGAACAAAATGAAGAAACAAGAATTCAAAAAAGTGAAGAGAGTCTTACATACCTCTGGGACAGCCTGAAACTTTCCAACATCTGAATCATAGGGGTGCCAGAAGGAGAAGAAAAACAGCAAGAAATTGAAAACTTATTTGAACAGATAATGAAGGAAAACTTCCCCAATCTGGCAAAGGAAAAAGACTTCCAGGGAGCCCAAGAAGCTCAGAGAGTCCCAAAGAAGTTGGACCCAAAGAGGGACACACCAAGGCACATCATCATTAAGTTACCCAAGATTACATATAAAGAGAGAATCCTAAAAGAAGCCAGGGGAAAGGAGACAGTTACCTACAAAGGAGTACCCATAAGGCTAACAGCTGATTTCTCAAAAGAAACCTTGCAGTCAAGAAGGGGCTGAAAAGAAGTATTCCAAGTCATGAAGACAAGGACCTACATCCAAGATTGCTCTATCCAGTCAAGCTGTCATTTAGAATGGGAGGGCAGATAAAGTGTTCCCCAAATAAGGTCACGTTAAAGAAGTTCATCATCACCAAGCCATTATTATATAAAATGTTAAAGGGATTTATCTAAGAAAAAGAAGATCAAAAATATGAACAGTAAAATGACAACAAACTCACAACTATCAACAAATGAACTGAAAAGAAAAGAAAAGAAAAGAAAAGAAAAGGAAAGAAAAGAAAAGGAAAGAAAAGAAAAGGAAAGAAAAGAAAAGAAAAGAAAAGAAAAGAAAAGAAAAGAAAAGAAAAGAAAAGAAATGTGAACAAAAACTAAGCAAACAATCAGAACAGGAACAGAATCAGAGAAATGGAGATCACATGGAGGGATTTCAGTGGGGAGGGGTGAGGGAAGAATAGGGGGAAAAGGTACAGGGAAGAAGAAGCATAATTAGTAGGCATAAAATGGATGGGGAAAGATAAAAATGGCGTAGAAAATAGAGGACTCAAAGAACTTATATGTACAGCCCATGCACATGAACTAAGGGGGGGAATGCTGGAGGGTTGGGGGAGCAGGGTGGAGGGGGGATAAAAGGAAAAAAATTGGGAGAACTGTAATAGCATAATCAATAAAAAAGTACTTCCAAAAACTGAAAAAAAAGAGACTATTGTATCCTTGACACTTTTACTCATTTCCTATGGCTAATCAAGAATTCCCACAAAGTAATGGCCTAAGAAAATATGCGTTCATTAGCTCACAGTTCTGTAGTGGCTTAACACAGCACAGGTTTGTTATCTTACAGTCCTGGAACGCAGAAGTCCAAAACAAGACTCATGAGGCTAATACCAAGGTGTTCTCTGGGCTGCGTTCTTTCTGGAGGCTCAGAGTACAGCCCATTTTTTGGCATGTTCCAGGGGGTAGAGAGATCCCCTGCATCCCTAGGCCTTCAGCCCCTTCCTCTCTCTTCACAGCACATCAGTCCAAACTCGGCTTCTGCCATCACAACACCTTTTTCCTGACTCTGGCCCACTTTCCTCTCTCTTCCGGGGACCCCATGATGACATCAAGACCATTTTAATAAGGCAGGAAATTATCCAAACATCAAGATCCTCAACTGAAACCGTCTGTAAAGTTCCCCTTGCCATGTAAAGACACACAGTCACTGGTTCTCACGGTGGAGATGAGGACATCTTGGGAGAGCCATACTCCTGTCTACCTGACAACCCGACTGTGGAATACTACCCAGCAGTCAAGGAAGGAACACGCTATTGATATGGGTGACAACTTGAGGAATCCTGAGGACATTACACTGAGTGTGACAGAAGCCACTCTCCAAAGGTCATCTATGTATGACGACATTCACATGAATGATTCAAGAACACACACTGGTAGTGATCAAGAACAGCTCAGTGGTGGCCAGGGTTTGGGGACAGGTGGGGTGTGACCACCAATGGCATGAAGGGATTTGCTGCGGTGGTGGAAGTATTGTACATCCCGATGGTGCTGGTGATTGTATGAACTGATACCTGTGTGAAATCTCATAGAACTCTCTGCCAAAGATAGTTTCCGTTTACTCTATGTAAAAAAATAATGCACACAGCTGGTGAGAGATGAATCCCCATCCCTCCAGGACTTTCAACCTGTGCATCCTTTAAATATATTCCTATAGGAGGAGGATGCAGTACGGACATCTGGAGGTGCCCCACTTACTACCTGGAGCATTTTGCAAAGGGCTCGCTTGATTTATCCGCCTCTCACACCCAGCCACCTGCCAGTGAGGAAGCAGAGCCTGTCATCCTGGAACCCCGGGGCTCCAGGGAGCGTGGAGGGAGAACCCTCGTGGGTGCTAAAGCTAGTCCTCGGCTTGGCACCCGTGGCTGAGAAATCCCTCTATAGCAGTGCTTTCAAGCACTTTTTATTTAGTGCTTTTAAAATATATTTATATCTTTGGCCTTGTTTAACATTTTTCACTGAGTTCCCTTTTCCTTTCAAGAAGCAGAGGCCAAGAAAAACAGAAATGAGTTACGGGAGCCTCAGCAAGAAGTCTCCTGAGACGCCACCGTCTCCTGGAAAATTCTCCTCAAGAGTTTACGAGACAAATATAAATATATGCTAGATGAAGTTTTCAGTGACCTTCAAACTGTTTGCATTTCAGGAAGATTCCAAGAAGAGTTTCTGTCCCTGGCAGGTTCTTGGATTTCTGGGCTTAAATTAAAAAATCGAAACCAGATCGCACTCAGACAAAGCATCGTAAAGCAGCCTGACTCAGAAGTCCAGGCACTAAAGTACCTACTGGGTTTGATAACGCATGCTCAGTGCTTTTTCCATACGGTTCGTTTAATCTGAACAGCCTTGGGAGGCAGGGATTGGAACTCTCAGCATACAGAGCGGGAAACGGAATCTCAGGTAACACAGTTCAAGGTTCCATAGCCTGTAAGAGTCTCAAACCCTTGTGGGTGAAATGGATTTGTATTCCTTATTTGTCAGGGTTCTCACAGGTTAAACACTGAAGCAAAGAATATGGTAGGTGCTCAATAAATGGCAAGTGCTACTGCATGGAGGTAAACCGAGGGTTCGGATCTCCACTCAGGCTCAAAAGGACAGGTGGCTCTTAATGGGAGCAGCCGTCACCCTTTGTAACCCCAGCTGTGAAGTTCGGGGACCCCTCTCACCAGAGCCCCCCTTCCTTTCTGTCTGCAAAGATAAAGGGCTCTTCCTTTTTAGGGCCTTGCTGTCATTCATTTTTCTGGCAAGCTAGAGGTGACAAAGAGAGCCAATATGAAGAGTCAACCCAGAATGTGATGTCCCACATCTGTGCTCAGGGACATCAGGTTCCAATTCCAAGCACCTCCTGAACGGAAGGCGACTATAGCAAAGGTGTCTTCTCAGTCTGTTCTGCGAGCCCACTGTGGGCCCCTGAAATGGGGAAAGTGAGGTCCCATCCTCAACGATGGCTCTTCCTTCCTTCAGACACGGTGGATCCTCACTGTGTCTGTCTTCTCCTGGAACACTTGTACTCCTGATACTCTAGGTGGGACACTCGTGGCCTTGGGCCTCTAAACCACTTGTACCTGAGTACTTCCTGCAAACTCAGTCTATTTAGATGTTGGGGGCGGGGAGAAGAGTTGGCAAAACATGAGCTGTGTTAGAACTGGAAGGAGGGGATTGTGTTCGCACCTACAACACGATGAGGTACCATTTACTCGGATCCAATGAGGGAGCGGACCCTTGGACGCAGGAAAATTCTGCCTCGGAGAATTTACTGTTTTATGTTCAGTATCTTTGCCCCTTGTTTTAAATATTGGGTGACCATTATGGAAAATATACTTCTAAATGGGGGGGGGAGCAGTATCAAGGAAATAATTACCTAGAATCCCTCGGTGACTGGTAAGTTAAGAATCGTTGTATTTGGGGTATTTTCTGATATTTTTCTAGTCACAGCTCTCCTTGGGTAGTTGAGGTCATAGTGTGTGTGTGTGTGTGTGTGTGTGTGTGTGTGTGTTGGGGGGCGGGTTGTGTCATGGTCTCCTTATCCAGCATGAACCATTAATATTTTCCCTTATCATAAAAAACAAAGAAAGTCTGAGGAACTTTCACTAACTGGAAGAGATTTTTAAAAAAATAACAGCTTTAGCAAAGCTGGATAGGATCCTGGAATAGAAAGTTTCAACATTTACCACACAAAGAATAAATCTTGATTTATGCATAATTTTTTAAAAATCTTGGAAACAGTTGGTTCGGGAACCCTAGTCTCAGCAAGAAATGCCAACTGTCACAAAGTAATCTAATTTTATTTCGAGAGTATAAAATAATCTCATTGAAGGGCACCAGGTGAAAGATGCTACCCTAATTAACTTTGGAAATGAGTGGAGACAGTAAAAATAAAAGCAAAAGAAACTACATGAGAAAACTACGCTACAGTTGACAACAGTTTGCCATGAAGGACCAGGTTAACGTTGCTGATGCTGGAACTGAACAATTAAGAAACCGGATGTTAGGTGGTGGGCAGCGTGTTCCTCTCTGTTGGAGTGGGAGGCGGCTGGTAAGCAAAGGAGAGGATAATCCCCGTGGCAATGGATTACAGATGGAGACATGACTGTAAACTCCCGAGAGTCACAGATAATTAGGTAAGTATTCATAGATAAGTTTATGTAAGTGGGCTGATATACACACATGTGTTTCCTGGCTCTCTCAGTTGGGAGGGTGTAGAAATAATGACAGTCCTGTTGAACGAGCACATCTAAGGCCCAGATTTTTGTTCCTAACACTATTCATAAATAACAATAACCAAGGCTTCTTGGAGAAAAATGGCTGATTCTGGGGCTGGAGCAGGAAGATTCAAAGTGAGCTTGCAGCATTTTGTGATGCCAGAAAGCAAAGAAGTCTCAACACACACACACACACACACACACACACACACATGCACTCACACACAGAGGGAGGGGATGCTGACGGGACAGGGGACCCAACCGAGAAAGCTCCCAATGGCCAAAGCTGAAATGATGTAACCAACAAAACGATTCAAGAGGTACAGGGTGAAAACCAAGTACAAAATCAAGATCAAGGAGCCCATACAAAGACCAGAGATGATTGAATAAGTAAGTTAAGAATGAAAGGAATAGACAAACTTCTCTCCAGCATTTATGAATGACTATGTTTTATATATATATTATCAATGAATAGCACTGTTTAATATTTTTGAATGAATAAATACCCTGAAAGGATAATTATCTTCCATTTATCAGAATTATCTCTTCTATAACAACTACACTTGAAATACTCAGGTTCAATTTCAAAGTAAAAAAAAAAAAAAGCCCCTTTGTATTGTTTCTGGAAGCACAGTCACCAAATTAACTTCGAGTGTAAAGTGCCGTCTGGTTGTCAAAGTACTACCATTATTGGAAGGATGCCCGAGAGCCTCAGTTTCATGGTGACGTCAGGTTTGTTTGAATAGAAACTTCATCTCAGGTTTGTTTGTTCTATAACAATAACTTTTAAAAACATGTACTCACCACTGAACTCACATAGGAATCAAAGAGTCCACTCTGCAAAAATATTCCAGCTTGGTTGCGCCCTGAGCCGCCAGGCCTGTCCCAGCCACACTAAACCCCTCCTCTCCTGGGAACATGTGTCATTTGCCTGGCGTTTGCTGTTTGAGAGTAAGGGTGCAGGTTTCTCATGGCAGAGGCAGTGGAGAGTGTGCTAGAGGGTGGGCTGGCCCGGGGACACGCTTGCGACTGAATAATACACTTCAATTCTTGCGGAAACTCCCGGCTGGGGGTTGTCTGAGTTTCTCCCTCGACCTCAGTACAAAAGCATCCATTTTATTCAAAGTGCCAATGTTGAATCTGTACAAAACATTGAGTCCTTTGTCTAATCGAAAACGCACCTCTCTTGCAGTAAGAGTGTAGTTACGCACCGCAACGTTCTCTGACGTGCACGTAAGATTCTAAGTTGGACAAACTAGCACATCGGATTTCTCATTAAGCCTTAACCTCCTCCACCCGGTCCCATCCCTTTCCCCCACCCACCATCCCCCCAGAGCACATAATCAAGAAGCATGGAATGTTTGCCACATTTTATGGATGGAGTGTAAATGACACCCCAAGTTAGGGGAACACCGAGCAGAGCAGCACCTGTGTAAAAAAAAAAAAAATCATGCAATGGTTTTTGGTTTGGGGGGACAGAGTTTGAATTCCTAGTCGGGTGCCTTGCTCAGAGTATACAGTTAGCTTTGCAAGCCCAGCTCTGGCTGAGAAATTTCTGGGCTTTCTCACTGTGGAAGAATCTCTCCTTTTGTCCTCCCCCTCAATAACTTCCCAGTCTACTCCGGCTCCACGAACTTCTGTCTCATACGCGTTGGCATCTGCCTTTCTAGGAACCACTTTGAGGGGCAGTGCCCAAGCCTGACCCTTCCCTGTACCTGTGTTAGTCCTGGGACGAAGGGATGTCCAGTTGGTGAGGGTGGCATGGGGCTGATCATCATGGGAAAGGTAGGGATGGGAACATTGAGAGTTGGAAGGGAAACTCACTTGTATTAACCCCCATCTTCTGCCAGGCTGTGGCCTCATCCTCATTAGTCGCTGACTTGAGGATGATCATTCCCATCTTAAAGATGAAGGAAATCACACTCAGGAGAGGAAGTCACTTGCCCAAGGTCATCAACCAGTCAGTGGCAGCAGCAGGATTTGAACCTAGACTGGGCAATTCCGTAGTGGGTACTCTTAGTACACAGAGATGACCCTGAGTGAATTGGCAGCGTTAGGAGGTGTTTTGTTTGGAAGAGATCGAACACTAATCCCATTTATACTCATCCCATGAATATAATGCACCAAGCATCTGAGAAAGAATGGGGAATTTTCTATGTGTACGTTATATGTTGAACAAACAAAGCGGTGTGTTTTCATTGGCTTTCTGCACAATTTTTTTAACTGAGAACAGCTGAATAGTTTCCACTTGAATATAAATGGATGTTGCAACTGCAAAGGTGCCTAGAGCTGAGAATCACTTCACTTTCAGTTTAGGTACCCACCCCGCATTGCACAATCAGCAGAGGGGATATGATGCAATTTTTCTAAAAAACAGACTTTGCAAAACAAGTATTGAGCAACCCAAGTCTCTCTTTATCCTTGTCTGTGCTTAGCAACCTTGCAGGTCTGTTTGAGAGGGAAAAAAATGTGCCCTCGGACAGCAGTTCAGCAAGATATTCAAAGGCTGGGAACAGCAAGAGGCTTTGGAGTGTTGCAATCGGTCGGCCTGGCTGAGATGAACGAGGCAGGAAGTGCCCAGGCCCTGCCACGCCCCTCCCCTCCCAGCGTTCAGGCAGGAGGACGGGCAGAGGAGCCAAGCGCTCGGACACGTTGCTGTGTGGACACGTTGCTGTGTGTACGTGTGGGCTTCAGGGCTGGGGCCGGGGTTGAGAACTTTCCGATATATTTTTTTCTGTTAAAAAGAAGTGATGCGACCTTACAAAAATTTTTGAAAAAAGAAAATGGAATCATGCCTCAATTCATCACCCCAACAAAAGTGTTTTCATTTTCCATAGTCCCCCCCAGACTCCCTCCTTCTTCATTCATAGTTACACTGTGAGACGCAATAAAGAAAACATACGATCTTCTGAGCCCCGTGGGGTTAGAAACTGGACTCAATGGTTCATGTTTATTTATAATCAGATTTAACACTGGCAACAGTCCTCCAAGGTTCCGCAAAAGATTTTCTCATTTTACAGATAAGAATATCAACTAAGGAGACTTCAGTACCTACCTGACTGGTGTCCTGAGCGAGCCATGGGCCTGGGTGTGAGTCTCATTCTTCCGGATACAAAACCAATGGTTTGCTCTACATCAGCCACCAACTTTACATTTTTTTTTCTCATTACCTTTACATCTAAGCATGTTATTTTGCTATAGGTGTCTAAATTCATATTTTTATATCTTTAATCTAAATATCAATGGATGCATCACCATTTAGTCTAGCTCATTAAGTTGTGTAGCAGGTACAAATCTTAAGCTACAAAAAATTCAAGTTGATAAGAAATATGCTTTCCATTTTGCTAGGTAGTTTTCAGCCAATTCAATTTTGTTTTGGAAAGACATAAAAAAATCAGGTTGACAGGCAGATGGATGGATGGATGGATGGATGGACGGACAGAGGGGTGGAGGACGGATGGATGACAGATGGATGGGCAAACAGAGGATGGGATGGACCATCCTTCCAGGGAGTTGGAGGGAGAAGTATCACTGGACAGTGAGCAAAGCCGAGCCGGATAGTGGAGGACGAGTGGCTGCCAGTTTGGAGGAAAAAGAGGACAGTCTCCACCTGGGGGTGAGTCGGGTAGAGAAATGGGGAGTCCGGATCGCCCTCGCCTTTGGTGAACGGAGCTAATTAAATAAGGGACTTGGTAATCACATCATCTGGTTAATGCATTTCAGAATGGGTCCCAGATACTTCAGTCATTATGCTGATGGAAAGCTTTCTGAAACGAGAAAAAAAGCCATGTCCTCATGTTCATACTGTAATTACCCACTCCTTGCCTACCTCTTGCTGTTTTTGATAAGAGCCATTAGGATAATAATTACGGGCTCAACTAATGTATTAATAACCTTGTAGAGACACCTCTTTATGCCTCTGTGAAGGGCTGAAATACGTTAACCTCTTACATACCCTCAGTCACAGGGCTGTGTCCGACTGTGCTTGGTGGCCTGGTGCAGGGGCCCAGCTCCAGCTAGCTGCCACCGTGTGCAGCATGTAGAAATAAAGCCTTTCCGTCTTGCTCGTGGTCATTTCCCTTTTTAGGAACTTGAAATGAAATACTGTGTTTATCCTGCATATCCTAGGAATGTACGTCAGCTGCAAAGCCTGAAATAGACATGGTTTTGCTGCCCTAAATATTTGATTCTGGAGTCAAGTTAGTGTAATTGCTAGACAGCCTTCTTTAAATATAGACGGGGAGCAGAGGTGCACATTGGAAAGAAACTCCGTGTTCAGAGGTGGGGCAGCTTCCACTTGATTTTCTAAAATAACATCCTCAGCTTGGTGAGTGCAGTGGAATGAGGAGATGGTTGATGCGTCTGAAGTCAGGAAGACTTGGGGAGACGCGAGGACGCAGTCTCTGCGCACCAAGTGTTTCTAGAAGTTACGAGGTGTATTTAGACAGGACATTACCGGAGACACACCCTTCTGTGAAGCCACGGCTAAACATCCACGGGCCCAACTCTGTGCCTGCCGTTTCTCTGATAAGTAGTTTCAGATTAAACAGTGAAGGCAAACACATTTACCACAGACGAAAGCACACGCTGGGGGAGCTAACTGCCTTTGAACCGTGTGATAACTTATCTTCTGCAGCCAGGGCGTTAAGCTCCAGTTGCAAGGC
This sequence comes from Anoura caudifer, assembly GCA_004027475.1. Taxonomy (NCBI): domain Eukaryota; kingdom Metazoa; phylum Chordata; class Mammalia; order Chiroptera; family Phyllostomidae; genus Anoura; species Anoura caudifer. Next base: position 106,465 of record PVKU01004051.1, read on the forward strand.
TGCCTTGACACCTGCAGAAATAGCCTTGGGATAAAAATATGTTCAAGTAGTGCTGGAAGTATTTTTATTTCAAATAAAATATTTTTATTTCAAGCAGCACTAAAGTTAGAGGCGAATGGATGAATGAGAGACTCAGAGTTGGTGTGTTGCGGGGGGTGCTCATGTTTGTGAAATGCCCACCACTCTTCCTTCTAATCCTTGGGTAACATCGGGTCCTGCCTGCCTTCGGACACTGGCAGTTAGAGTCCAATGTTGATTTTGAAAGGAACTTGATGTATCAATAGTTTTGTTTCTTGAAATGAACCTTAAGAAAGAGATCTAAGTATGATTTATTTATTTGAAGAAATTACAGTGAAGCAACTGTGGTTGTTTTGAAGATAATAATGAAAAGTTTTAAAGTATATAAAACCTTTATCTGTCTGTCTTTCTATCTGTGAAGAAAGAGACGAACAGAAGTGTCCCAGCTTGACAAGGCTTGATGAGTTATATCAACTTCTCCAATAAACCTAGCAGGTTTTTTTCCCATCAGTATAATGTAGTCAACAAATATTTATTGAGCACTCAATACATATCTAGTGCCAGGCAAGTTGCTGGAAAAAATGAAGTAGATTCAGACCAGCATTTTCTGCCAAAGTTTGCACAGACAGGCGCAGAGAGTGTGCTGGAAGCGATCCGGGACTTCTTACCGCGCTCAGAGAACAGGCACCACCCCACCCGTACCCCAAGTGAGTGGGGGGGAGAACCCCAGGTGGAGGGGTGCTTCCTGGAGAGGCTGGCTGCCTTCCTTTCTTTTGGTTTTGGTGACCCCTCTTTGTGGGAGATTGCAGATGCAGAGACGTAAATTAACCACAGTTTTCAGCTCCCGGCTTGTGATCCGCATGTGTGTATATTAAGAGCCTTTCTTACACACACACACACACACACACACACACACACACACACACACACAGCGTATATAGACCAGCATATACATGGTCTGATTTATTCAGTTAGTTATTCATCTCCTTCTCACCGTTTCTCACTTCCATTTCTCCCACCCCCACTCTCGGCAGCAGTTGTGCGCTGAGTCGTGTAGATGGTTGTGCGTCGTTCCACTCTGTGCGTTGTTGTTTTCACACGAGCGCCCTGTGAGGTAGGCGAGTAAAGCTCTAAGACACATGCGTTTTTTTTTTACTATAAATGAGTTGGCCACGGCTTCCTGACCCATGCCTCATAGATGACAGGAAGATGCAAAACACCCAGTTCTTTTCCTCTATAATTGGTTGGATAGTGGGGGTGGCGAGGAGGATGGATGATCGCAATGCAAGAATGAAATGCATACCCTGATAAAACAGACAAGTGCTCGGTCAAAGACCTCCAGACGTTAGGAGAAGGTAGTTGGCCCTGGTCTAAAGGAACCCATAAATTTCAGGTGGTCTAAGCGAAAATCAACAGAAGTAACTCATCCAACTTCACAAGCCCTCATCTGTAGATCTACTGGGAATCTGCGGGCCCCGGATCCACAACCCTTGTGCCAGGAAGACTGACTCAGGGGCACAAGTGCAAGAAAGGATGGACACGGCAGGGCTGGAGAGGGGAGCAAAGTTCGGCCTCCTTAAAGCCGTGGGAGCCAACAGATGAATGAAAGTGAAGTCACGTTATGACATCTTCTGTGAAAACTACATAATTGTGACTTTACCTTTTGGACATGGAAAGCCTCAGAAGGATTTTAAACAGGGGTGTGGTAATGCCATGTGTGGGTTCTGAAAGTCAAAGTTGGGAATATTTTACACGATTATTTGACTCTTTTTAAAGAAATATTTATTCGAGGATACATAGCACAAAAAAGGATTTATTTCATTTCTACGTGCTTTTAAATCTATTCTTTTCCTACAGGTGGTAAAGAAGTTGCAAAGATGAAGAGACAATGGCATTCTAACAAGGTCCGTTTTGACCCAAATCCTGGCAATTCTTGGGGAAACTTACGTAGTTTAAAAATATCCAAGGAACACTTCCACCTGTCTGTGTGAGTGTCCCAGGAACTTCTCTGAACCTCGACTGGCCTTCCCTCCAACCCTCTTCCTGCCTCTCTTCTCCATCAAGAAAAAAAGGGGCACTATGAGCGCCAAGAACCTCCTGATTAAAAGGCACAGAGCAGGCATCCAACGTTCATTGGAAAGAGCAACCTCCCCTAATACCTGTTAGGCTCTGGGAAGATCTAAAGATGAGCGTCCACATACCCTATCCCCAGATATTTAAAAGTTATAAACCAAGCTAGAAATTTGTTCAATAAAATAACATTTATTTGACATCAAACTTTTTACCCTGACAAAAGCTCGTAATGACCTGGAAGGTTATGGAGAGCCATCAGTTCCACAGACAAGCCTCCTCCTTTTCCCACTCGTGGGTTCACCTAACCTGCATGCCCCGTCTGCTCGCTCCTCCAACAGTTCACTCCCAACTCTCCCTCGTGCCTAAGGATGTACACACCAGGGACACGATCAGCCTCTAATGACAAGGAGCCAGGGAAAAGACAGGACGCTAGTGCTGGAACTCTGGGTGAGGAACCGCATGACCCTAGGTCCTTAGAGAGTGGGCAGGGAGTAAGGTAAAGACTCCTCGCCCCTTGGGGGAGACTGGGGTTGGAGGGTAAGAGAAAAGCTCTCAAGCGTGGAGCCCTGGACAAAGACACCCCCTGGCCAGGGTGAAGTTCAGTACTGATGGGATGAAGGCATTAGCTTTTAATGTGTGACTCCTTTTACTGACAGATGAGGAAAGTCGTTATCAACGTAGCCACGACGCTGAAGTAGTAACTGCTTTGTGTATCTAATCACTAACTTTTCTTTCCATAAATGTACTGATCATCCCTTACCACCTAACTAGTATAATACTACTATGACCCAACAGCCCCAGAAAAAAGAAATGACCTGCCCACGAATATACAATTACTAAACTATAGATCCAAGATTTAGCCCAAAGATGTATAGACCCAAATGAGATACAATACTCCAAACTTGATTATTAACTTACTGTCGAAGCCTAGAAAAACTGTTGAGTGTTCTTAAAGAACATGCTTCATCACTTTCACATAACGTGGATTTGATGTCAGGAAACAGGAGAAGCCATTTGATTCCTAGCAGCCTTGCTTAACACGAGAGGCCCGACTTGGCCATGGCATTCCGTGGACTGCCTGTTACGTGGCTGGCGCCTTATAAAACCATCCCAATGTTACTTTTCGTCCCCTCTCACAGGTGGGGAACTGAGTCTCAGGTAGGTGTCCCGTGAAACACACCCAGGAAAGGCGAGAGACCCACGTATTTCAAAGAGCAAGTTCGTTTCTCTTTCCATTGAACTGCATCTCTGCTAAGCGGAAGCATTAAGCCAGAAGACCAGAAAGAAACTGCTGATCTACGCAGTCACATTCGAGCTCTTGCTGGCCACTGATTTCCATGTCTAGAAAAAATTTTAATTGGGCAGAGAGTGTGAAATCAGAAAATGTCAATGAATATTGTTTGGTTCATGAATCAATTACATTTAATCAGGGGTTACATTCCAGATATTTTCTCTGGCATAATCGCTTCACATCCCCAAAGAAATTCATTTACTTAGAGATACTTTTACGTATTAAAAATACAGTCCCTACATGTTATGTCACAAATCAGTCGTGTGTGTGTGTGTGTGTGTGTGTGTGTGTGTGTGTTGATATTCTCCACTGGGCACGAACTCATCTTTCAACTCTTACACCACGTGTTATCTCTTCCCAAACTTTCCTGGTCTATCGGGTTAATATTGACGACACCCTCCTTGTAACTCCACTGTTTCCTCCGGAAATGTCGATGGCAGTGAACCTCAGAAACATTTGATTTGTTCTGGGGATTGTTGCTCTCACCAGACTCAGAGGTACTTGCAGATGGTAATTATGTCTTTTACTCTCCATGCTCCCACCATCTAGCATAGCAACAAGCACAGACAAAACAGACAAGTATTGTTTTAAACATAACTTCCAATCCAATGATCATTTTTGTTAAAACAGCCTCATTTGCTGGTCTCATTGTTATACCAAATTAAAATCAGATCCAAAGCATCAAACAATATTTACAGAGTATGTATTGTTTGACGAGATGTGGTAGGCACAGCATTTTCCCAGTCTCTGCTGATTTTCAGTTTGGCAGTTTTAGGTTACCTCTTCTTCTCCCAGTTAACGTCAGTCTTCTGATTTGTGATGGGTGTGCATGTGTGTGATGTGTGCATGCCTCGTGTCTGTGTGTGCATGCACATGTGTGTGAGAGTTATGGCATGTGTGCTGCATATGCACGTGTGCGTGTGTGCCCACATATGTGTACTTGTGATAGGAGACCAAGGAGGTCCGAGGGCTGGAGGAACGACACCTGTACCAAGCTCACCTGACCTCTCCCTCCTCTGCTTTGCCACGACATGGCCCCTGGGAAGCACGGCAGACAGCCCTGCTGAGCCGAAGTGTGGCAGCGTCTGTGCGGCTGGGGACACGCTTCTCTTCTTCTTGATCAAGCTCGTTTGTGAAGCCACAGCACTGACATCACCCCCTTTGCACTAACGGACCTGCTCCCAGATCCGACTGTGACGATGCTGGGCATTGCCAGCCTTCCTCCAGCCAGGCAGAAATGGTCCCCAGGGCAGGGGGCTCAGGGACTGGTGTGCCCACGGCATGCAGAAGGCTCATTTTTTAATTACGGGTCAGCCCTCAGCCAGATGCCCTGGAGGGTACCCTGGCCTCTAGTTGGGGAGACAGATTCATAGGATGATTCTTTCAGTCCCCTTTGGTGAATGCAGTGACAGAGACATACACAGGAGACTGGGGACACTAGCAATGAGCCCAGCCCACAGGGCCCTAAGGAAAAGGCATTCTGGTAAAAAAAAAAAAAAAAAAAAAAAAGTGGGAGGCGAATGTATGGGAAAAGCTCGATAGAGCAGGTTCCAGGAACAAAGCTCAGTTGGTTGGAGAATTGACCCAGTGCGCCAGGGTTGTGGGTTCGGTCCCTGGTTGGGGCACAACCACAAATTAACCAATGAATGCATGAATAAGTGGAACAACAAACCGATGCTTCTCTCTCTTTCTCTTCCTCTCTCTCTCTCTCTCAAATTGATAAATAAAACTTTTTAAAACAAAGTAATCAGAAGCTGAAAATGTGTGTGTTTGGAACCACAGTTTAGCGTTGACTGCATGAGGTGGGTGTGTTAGTGTTCTCTCGGTTTTGCTGTAGAAACAACCAAGTTCAACAACGGTTGATGTTTCTCTCACGGTTTATGTTAGCTGCCATCACTGCGTGGGCTGTGGCAGCTGTGACTTGGTCCCATGGAGTGTCTTCATCCGGGAATCTGGGCTAAAGAAGCAGCCCCTGCATGGACCGCTCTGCTCTCACGGCAGAGGGCGGGCACAGAGAGATGTTAGAGCCACGCCACGATGCTCAGGGCTTCTGCTCAGACACAAAGCATCCATCGCTTTCTCTCAGAAGCCATCAGCCGGACTGTGCGACCTGACTAAGCCTCACGTTAACAAGGAGGGGATTCTCTTCCAGCAGGAATCTCATGGCAAACATGGACGTGCACAGCCGTCTTCAAGGAAAGGCAGGGAAGGCTGGGGAACGGTGATACAATATTCAGAGCCTGGGTGATCTTGGACAGGAGAAGATGATTTTCCTTGGAAGGGTTCCCCTGTGAGCAAAGGTCAGGGCAAAGCCAGGGGTGATGCTTGGGGCTGCCATAACCAAATACCATAGACCAGGGGGCTTTTCCTTGGTGTGTCCACATGGAGAGAGGGTGAGAGTCAGCTCTCTGGTGTCTCTTTTTCTGACGGCACTAATCTTGTTGGGTCAGCATCCCATCCTTGTGACATCATTCAACCTTAATCGCTTCCTTAGAGGCCCTACCTCTAAGAGTTAGGGTTTCAATGTATACATTTGAGGGAGGGATGTAAACATTTAGTCCATAACAGATCCCTTCTTTGAAAATCACACAACTAGATCCTGCCTCAACGAATGCCAGCCTTGGGAGTGAAGAGGCCCATCCTCTCGTGCCCCCCTGGTAACAGGCAGAACCTGGAGACCGGCTCCTGGCTCGGCCACAGGTGGCCGTCAGGCCAGCATTCACACCGCCATCATTCCCAACCACACTGTATCTCTTCCAATGCAGGATTTCTCCAAACGTCTAACCTTGCTGCCTACCATTCCACTTTTCTGAAATATCCTTTCTAATTAAAACAACAACAACAACAGCAATCCCTACTTACCTTGCCATTTTTGCTTGTTTTAATGTAAAAAGTAAAAGTAATCTATTTTGCAAAAGCCAGCCACATGCCTTGCCTTCCAATTCACCTCCCCCAGTACCCTCGTTACCTACCACACTCTACCTGCCACTTCCTCGTGGTCACTTCCCTAATTACTGGGTAATTCTTTATGTACTTGAATTTTCTCCCTTTCTTAAACGTTAAACAAGGTCATCTCTGTCTCCCAAACTCCAGCACAGACTTTAAATAGGTCAATTAAAAAAAAAAAAAAAAACACTAGATGAATAAATGACATAATTGCGAGCGTATCCCATCCTTCCGGGAAAATTTGCACGCTTCACTCGGCTATCCTCCTTTCTCTGAAAAATCCAAAACTGTGTCATCCGTAGGATGTGAGGCACGCCTTGGAGGAAGAAGAGGAAGAGGGAGAAAAGGGAAAGAAACCTCCCCATACACCTGAGAACCATCAGATGGCTTGTTCATTGCTGGCAACTCCGGCCGCTCTGAGCAGCCTCCCTCTGCGGCCTCTGGGTCATCAAAGGGCTCCTCCCAGCCGGCAACCGAATTAGCCAGCCCGGGGGGGACTGTGGGACCGGCGCAGGCCCCCTCAGCTCGTTAAAGGCTCCCGTCTCCTGCTGGGGAAATCGCCCCCCTGCTTTACCAGAGCCGGTTGCGTTTTGCAGCTCCCCTGAGACGGGGCAGCACTGGCTGAATTCCTGGCTAAACCGCTTGGCCCAGAGCCTCCATAAAACCTCGGCCCCAGCCTTCCTGACTTGGGCTTTCCTCCCTAAACCTGGAGACAGGAGCCTGCTGTTTGGCCTGCAGAGGCCCAGGTGAGACAGGCTGGTCGCGTGTCCCTCGGGGCCCACGCCTGAGACAGTGGGGAGGGTGGTGGCAGCTGAGGAAAAAGACTGAGCCAGCGCTGAGCAGAGAGGTGGGAAAATCGGAAGCCTGATATGGAAACACAGCATGAGCCCCCTTGCCCGGAGCCGCAGCTCCTGCTTAGAAAACCTCAGCGCAGTCTTCCCCACCCCCCCACCAGCTGGAACTTGAACCCGAACCCAGCCTTGAGTTTGACTCACCATTTTGTTGGCGGTTGATGCCACATTTAGAGGATCTCCTTGCTGTTTTACAGTAACCTCAAGGCACCAGGCACCACCAGTTTGCAGGGACAGAGAAGGATAAATAAGGTAACACGGTTACCATGTCATCTGGGCCTTGTGACGGACGGGAGCATCCCCGTCCAGCCTCAAACAGCCCCTCTGGGGGTTTTCTTAAGCTGATGCAGCTGCTCAGCCACAGGCAAACCCTCCCCGGACTCTGTGCTTGTTTGGATGGAGCTTGGGCACCTTTGCCTGGGGTCCGAAGGCCCCTGAGAGCTGGTCCCCGCCTCCCTCTCCGCTTCCACCGCTGTGCCCTGCGCTCGGTGCTCACTGCAAAGGAAATGGGGTCTCGCTGAATCTTCACATGTCGGGGACTTTACGTGTATGTGCAGGGACCAGGCAATGTTTAGGTCAGATGTAGGCTAGCAGCCGGGAGCTGAGGAGGGGGTGGAAAACTCAGGAAGGGGGCGGAAGGTATTCTGTCACATGCAAGTGATCTCCGATGCACACGTTCTTTTAGGGAGAAACATGAAGAAGAAAAAATAAAGGAGGTGTTTCTTATCTGAGACAGAGAGCTGCTGGAGGGACAGCAATGTGAGACGGTAAGATAATCCTTAGCTTGAGAGGGATGAGATCAGAGCAGAAAGGGCCTGGAAGGGTGCAAGCCCCTCCCCCCCACCCCCCAGGCTCCCAGTTACCTCCGGGCTTCCACTGCAGAGGGAGGGGCTGGGGCCTGTTTCTTTTCAAACACTGAAGGCCAGGGCGGCTCCCCTGAGGTGCACAGCTCCCGAGCCACAGGCCCAGAACGAGGGCCTCTCTGGAGCTATCACTGAGCCTTCCTGAGGGGCCGCAGGGTCCCTTGCCATGTCACAGCCCTATTCGGTGGGCACCAACAAACCACAGCCACCAAGCATGTAGAGAATTCAGTGGGAGCCCCGTGAGAGGTTAGGGTTTTGCACCAGACCTGCCTGACTTCCAACACCAACTCCCCTCTTGTGAACAATGTCACCCCAGGCAGGTAGGTTACTGAGACTCTGAACTGCAGATCTTCGGCTGTGAAGCTGGGGCCGTGACCACTGCCGTGATGGGCGCCGAAGGACCGGAGATTGTAGGTGCAGAAAGATTAGCCCAATACCTGACTCATGGCAGCTGCAAGGTTACGGGGAGCCCGTGCGCCCGTTGCTGGATGCAGGAATCAGCGACCGACGCAACAGCAGGCAGTCCCTGAGGTCCCTCCCAGCCCTGGCGCTGCACCTTCCGTACCACGGCGCATTTCTTGCACTATTTCAACGCAGGCTTTCTCGGGTGTGCCTGGGTGCCCTGTGGACCCCAGCGTCTGGGCCGGAGGTGAGCAAAATGAGGTTCCTTATGATGTGTTCTCTCCCGCGTTGAGATGCTGTGATTGATCGTCAGTCCCCAGTCTCAGGGACTGCATCTGCTGCTGTTATCTAGGATGAAATCATGCCGTCTTTAAGATGAATGAGCTAACGGTCCCTTCAAAGGTCTGACAGGTGGCTTTCTGAAAGCCTGTCTAAAAGAGCAGAGCCATCCAAGAGCCCCAGATCCGCCCCCACGCTACGGTTTCTCCAGGGTTCTTCTACTTAGTGTCTTCCAAACACAGCTGATTTCTGCCCACACCTGTGACAGCCTAGCATTTAAAATAATAAAAAGATGAACAAGTGGCGTGTGTCTGCCTCCACAGATAACAATAGCTCCCGCTTACCGAGCACCCCTGGGTCCCTCACGCTTCGTTAAATGTCTCGTATGTTAAAAGCAGCTCCAAGTCTCTCCTTAGCATTGTTGGGGAAGTGTGACAGCTCAGACAGGCAGATGATTTCCCGGTGTTATTCAGGGAATACCTCCAAGGGGCCTAAGTTCAAACCCAGTCTGTTCTGGCTTCACAGCCCACACATTTTCTCCCGTACCATGTGGCCCTGCAGTCAGAAAAGCGAATTGGATATACATGATTCAACGTAGTGACGCGACATTCTAACCCCAAACCTGAAGGCGGCTTGGCGAGTAGATGGAGCCCGGCATTTGGCATGGTCGGTGGTTCCCACGGGAGGCTGGGCATCAAAATTGCCTTGCTGTGGTTCTTCGTTCATTTCGGGTACGCTGAGTTCGGCCTCCCTCTCCGAGTCGGAACCTCCGGGGACCGCGTCCTCGCGTCTGTGTCTTCACGTAGTTCCCAGTGTAGTTCTCTACAACCAAGCCAGGGAAATGCCCAGGAAGCCACTCTTAGGGTAAAATCTAGACTATGCCTTTAGGTATGGCAGATTTTTCCTTCGCCTGTATGTATGGTTCTTTCATTGTAAATATATGTTTTACTACAGGGAAGTTAAAACAAAAGCCAAAAGTAAAATGATTCATTAATTCCCCTCTAAGATACATTCATTATATTTGACATCGGTGGACATACTTTAAAAATCGTATATATGTGCTTGTATAAGAATATATATTTGTAGCACAGAGAGAGCCACGTGAAGAGCAAAAGGTTTCCACACCCACTCCGTTCTTCTCCTCAGAGGTTACCACCGTTAAAAGTTATACATGTTCCTACCGTTCACACAGCCCAACGTCTTGCCGTTTTCAGAGATCTTGTGGTGTTATTACATCGAGCTTCTTACAAAAGATTCAAGGTATTCCAGGGTGTACCACAATTTATTGAAGCAGTCCAGTTTCATAAACACCTTAATTTCCTTCAGGTTCTGCTTATCTGTTTGTTGTTTACTTTGGAAAATGAACGAATATTGCAGTGAGTACGCTTCACAGATCTCTGTGACCGTAACCCTCAGCGGAACCCTGAGCTGTGTCATTGTCAGGAGTCTGCATGGACATCCCGTTAAATGTCCAGCTTTAATCCAAAGCACTTTGTTGCATGAAGTTTTCTTCCATCTCCCACAAGCTTGACATTTTCCGCTGAATGTTCTTAACTACGAATGGCCCCTTCACTCTCGTTTCAGGGGTTGGGGGAGATGAAACCTCCCATCGTTCAAGGGCAGAAGGTCTGCAGATGGTTTTGAGAAACTGACGTGCCCCGAATGGTATGTGCTGGAGCAGCGCTGAATTTGTTTTTGCTTCTGTTTTTGTTTTTTATTGTTGTTCAAGTACAGCTGTCTCCATTTTCCCGCCCCCACTTTCCCCGCCCCACCCACCCCCACCTCCCACCCTCAACCCTTTCCCCCTTTGAATTTTAATCTACCTTTACCTACTAACACTTCGGCAAGTCAGAGTGCCATTTCCTAAAGGAAATGGTGTGCCCCCCTTTATGTAAATGATTAAACAACATGTAACACTTAAATGAAGAAATGCATATATGCTCTTGGAATCACACTGTGTCTTAACTTCTCAAGACAGCAAATGGACAAGCAAATAAGGCGGGAAAGCCGAGGCGGAGTGTGGTCCTGCGAGGGGCCAGCCTCTCCTGCGTGTGGGTTTTTGCACGTACACCTCCTGGACGTGTGTGTGCTATCCAGAGGCCTTGCCTACTGCCTTCCGATGCCTGGCGGTGTTCCAGAGAGTTAAACTCATCTTCAGTTATGAGATTTTTCACACATTTGTACAGCTCCAGGCCTTAGACACCAATTTCAAACACACTTATACTTGCACATTTAACAGAGACAGTGGCTGAAATTCAATGCAGTAAACATTTTATTAGTTGTATTTTTTTTCCTCTCTCTGTCTTACATCTTCCCTTCTGTGTTAGTCGGCTCAGGCTGCCAGAGCAAGATACCACGGCTTCAACAACGTTTAGTTGTTATACCTCTGGAAAATAGGAAGTCCAAGACCAAGGTCCTGAGAGATTGCTTTCCTGGTGAGAGCAGAGCTCAGCCTTCTCTCTGCATCCTCACATTGTGTGTGTGTGTTGGGGGAGAGAAAGGAGGAAAAGAGGTGGGGCTCTCCTTCCCTCTTTTTGTAAAGACACCTAAAGCCATTTTGGAGGCCCCACCCTCATGACCTCATCTAACCCTAATTACTTCCCAAAGGCCCCCCTAAAAGACATCACATTGGATCTCACGGCTTCCACACGTGAATTTGGGGGCAACACAAGATTCAGCCCCTAACAGTCTCCTTTCATTTATTCCCCTTTGCGCCCTCAATAAATAGCTACGGCTTTTCATGTTGTCAGGGTCTTCTTACCCGAGGCCCTGGAATTGGACGGATCATGTTAAGGCACACATAGGACCGGCCCTCGGAGAGTCCACAGATGTCGGGGAAGGACCAACTCTCAGGCCGTGAAACAGTTGCTGGAAGTAAGGACTGCCTCCTTCAGATGACATCAAAGACGTCAATGCCTTCTGTGGAGCCGGCAAGGAGGAAAGTGACTGGGGAGTTTAGAAGTAAAGGCGGGGATTCCAGACAGTGAGAAAGGCTTTCCAGGCCGAGAGCCGAACATTAAGCAACAGCAGGTGCCTGAGCTGCGGATACCTCCCGGAGGGCAGCGCTGGGCGGAGGGCTTTGATGGGAGACAGAAGCAGGAAGCAGGAGAGTCAGGAGATAACAGTGGAATGATAGGCTGGGACCAATGTATCAGGAGTTGCATATTTTACACCAGAAAATTGGCCAACGCCTTGTGCGTTGCAGGGGCAGGTCACTGACCGCTAAAAGTCCTACTTGGAATCCTAGGAAGATCTGAGATTAGGAGTTCTTATCAGCCTAAGGCTAAGGCGCCCTTCCTGATCAACCTTCCCCAAAGTCGCCCCCACAGAGCCAGCCAGAAACTGTCCTTGGTGCGCAAACGGGCAGCACCCTCCAGTAATCTCTCCTCCGAGACGCACAGCGGCTGCTGCTCTCCGGTTTATCACTCAGGCCTCCATCAGCTCCCCTATCAGTGCCCCAACAGGCTCCCCGCTGCCCTCAGCTACCAGGGCGGTTCCTCTTCCCTGGTTTTCAGCATGGGGGAGGTCCTGTCACCTCTAAGAGCGGAAAGGCCTGGAAGCCAAGGGTTAGGAACTCCGGGGTGGGGAGTAACTCTCAGTTGGGAGTGTCTCAACATCTGTGTTAGAAACAGTGTTAAGGCTTCCCTTTTGTGTTTGCCCACTAAATTCGCATGTATGAAATTAGGTCCTGATTACTCCTTTAAAAAAAATCAGAGTGTCAATAGACATTCTAAAGAATAGAAGGCAGAATATAGCTATGTCTTAAAGCAGCGGTCCTCACCATTTTGGCACCAGGGACCGGTTCGTTTCCACAGACGGAGGCGGGGGTGGCAGGGGGGATGGGGGGTGTTGGTTTGGGGATGACTCAAGCACATTACATGCAAGTTCACCTCCTGCTGTGCAGCCTGGTCCCCCACAGGCCCGGATTGGTCCGTGGCCTGGAGGTTGGGGACCCCTGTCTTAAAGCACCCGCCCCCCCTCAATGTAGAAACTGCAAACCTCATAAAATCAAGTTTAGCTTGCTTTTACGTTGTTTCTAACGTGTGTGCCCAGAGGTTTATGTATTCACCCAGTTTTTCACACAATGCCTCCCACTTTAGGAATTTGTCCGAAGACAGGAATCGAAGTATCATCGGAGCCATGAGTGCTGAGCATCACCAAAAGGAGGGGAACCTAGAAAGCACCCTCCGCTGCTGCCTCCTGCGGAGGGTGGAGTCGGCTATTGCCCAGCCACCAAGAAGGCCGGTCTGGGGAAGTGGTAACTTTAAATGGAGAAGTGAGCGACGGTGGAGTGCACAGTGTTTGCACAGAAGCGTCGATGAAGCTCTGGTGGCGAAGATCTCAGCAGGGTGTTAGGCATGACTCTTGTTTTCTCTTTCACTGAATGATGAGACCCTCAGTCCGCAGCAGGAAGGCTGGGGCGGGGCGTGTCGCCGCAGGCAGGAGGTGGTGAGGACAGAGCTCAATGTTGGAAGTAGAAACGGGAAAGGACATCAGGTTGCGTCCTGAACGAGGCACGGCCAGAGGGGCACAGAGGGCCCGCAGAGGGGAGGGAGCTTCAGGGTTAGCAGGAAACCCAGAGAGTCCTAAGTGGGCTTCTACTCCTAAAGGCTAAAAATGGCAAGGGCACTAATACAGAAAATCGGCGATGCTGAAAAGCTCAGGTTCTGAGGTGCCGGATCTGAAATACATTCAATTCATTGCTTCTTGGGACTCAGCCCCCATTCTTTGCAATTTCGGGAAAGACTCCCTCCCAGCAGTTTCATCCCAGCAGGTGTTTCTGAAACAGGGAAGGTCCATCCTGAAAGGACCATTCAGACTTCACGGGGACAATGACAGGAGAAAAGGCTAGACTCCTTGGGCTGTTTTGCATTGTTTAATAAATAGCTATAGAAATAAAATAATGAAAAATGTAGGTTTGGGGATGATTATGGGCTGAGAATTGGACCTCAGAGAAAAAAAAAGGAGGAGGGATGATTCTGATGTGACTCTTATGTTTATTGCTTTAAAAGCTCTGTGCTAATACCAAAAGAATGTATTTCTGCTGGGAAGCGATGTATTTCCCTGGCTTCGGGGAACTTGACTTCTGTCCTAAAAAATATATTTCCTTAGACATTATAAACAAAACACCTTCAACAATAAAAAAAAGAAAATACAGCAAAAAAAAAAAAATCTACAGTGAACATAGCCATGTTTTATGTCCTTATCATTTAAAGACCTAAGAAAAATATGAACATCCACTCCCCACTCTCCTCAAAAAAGTATTCAAAGAATGCAAAAGTCTGTTTACAAGAGAAGATTTGCATATGAAAAATCGACACGGAAGAAAGATGTTAACTGTACTAGTAACGAAGGAATGAATATTACATCATCCCATTGGCTCCCATTTGGTTGGCAGGATGGGTTATGCAGCATCTCTTGTGGTTGCGTGTGATCTGGTGTTGGTGGCATGAAGTCCAGTAAGTATTCTCACGACCTCCTGGTGTACAAATTGCTGGAAACTTTCTGCAGGACAATTTAAAATTGGCCCCTTTTCTTTAATTTAGTAAGTCAACCCTTCTAATTTGTCATTGGCCAAAGCATAAATATCTGCCTATATTCAGGTATTTCGTTGCACATAGCAGCATTTTTTGCAACAGCAAAAAATAATCAAAATGACTGAAAGGACCAAAATGGGGGAAATGTTTAAATTATTTATGGTTACCTTATTTGATGGAATTCTATTAGTCACTTACTAAAAATCAGGTTTCCAAAGACTGTTTAATGACATGAGAAGCCAAGGAATTGGTATGTATAACCCATGGACAGGAACTAAGGTGGCGAGGGGGGGGTTGTTTGCTGGAGGGAAGCGGGAACAGGGCAGAGGTGGGCAAAGAGGAAAAAAATGGGACACTGAAATACCACAATCAATAAAATTTACTTTTTAAAGAAGTAATAAGTAAGCCCTGGCTGGTGTGGCTTAGTAGATAGAGCATCAACCTGTGAACCTAAGGGTTGCCGGTTCAATTCCCAGTCAGGGAATTGGGTTGCAGGCCAGGTCCCTAGTGGGGGGTGTGCAAGAGGCGATCACACATTGATGTTTCTCTCCCTCCCTTTCTCTTTCCTTTCCCCTCTCTAAAAGTAAATAAATAAATAATCTTTTAAAAAATATGGAAAAGCTTACAAAAAAGTAATAAGCAAAAAAAAGCTCAAAGCTATATACAATATGCTCCTTGGTATATTTATAAATACGTGTGTATAAAACTGTGCTGGAAGGCAGTACATCAACATATCAATAATGTTGCATTATCCTTTTCTTTCATATTTTTCCATATTTTCCAATTTCTACCAAGAATGTGTACCACTGTACTGTTTAATCAAAACCTGTTATTTTAAAACAAAATGACATTTTGCGAAGTACAGAAAGTTCTCCTTGGAGATGTATTACAACCCAAGAAACCAAGACTGCCGAATGACGTTATCCGTTTAGCGGGTGCCCCCGACTCTCCCAAGGCCTACCTCCTCATGGATTGTGATTTCGGCAGGACCCAGAGGAGTGAGGTGTGTGGTCCAGCATCCCCTGGCCAGTGTGTAGTGTCAAAGATAAAAAAAAAATCAACACCAGGTAAAGTCCTAAGGACAGACTTTAATCAGTGATTTATCACTGAAACAGGGAAAAGCCTCCAATGTGAACTGAACCGAACCTTCACTTGCACAGAGGTGTCTGGGGGCTTTAAAGGCAGAATGAGGGACCAGAGGGGGGATCAGGGGAGTCAAGGAAGGGAAAATACACAAAGCAGGAAGGGCCAGTCTGGCCCAAGGGAGACCCATCTGGGTTTGCTAAGTGGTGCTTATTGGAGTCAGGTTCCTCCACTCCCATGGAGGCTGGGAGCAGGGCCCTATCTCCAGGTGGCTGCTGGGACACACAGTTCTTTGAGCATCCTTAAGTTTTCTTAGAAAGGCACTTAAGGGGACCTAGGGTCATCCTAGGGATGCAGCCTCATGCTGTTAGAGAGTATGCTGGTGTTTGTTCAAGTTTATAGACCAAGGTTGAAATCTAGAGGTCAAGTGGAGCAGAGGGCTGGGAGGAGCCTGGCTAGAGTTCAGCCAAGGACAGAATCTTTGTCATCAGCAAGGGTCAGACGACAACTCAGGTCTCCTGATTCCCACTCCATCCCCTCTCCCACCACATGTCTGCATATCAAGAACCTTTTTGACCCGAAGTGAACTACAAGCAGAACTGAAAGGACAAGAAGAATTCTTGAGATGAGGAGATTAAGGAGAAAGAACATGCTTGTCTATGATAAGTTCCCCCCACCCCCTTATACTGGATCTTGGTTAAAATGCTTAAAGCCAGTCTTTCTCTTGAGCGGGCCACCCCCACCCACTCTGTGGGGTTAGCGTTTGAGTCTAAGTATTGAGTGGGTTGGATCAATGATGCCTGGGAGTCTCACCACAGAAAGTAGTTTCTCAATAAGTTATCAGTTTAGACTTTTTCATACTGTATATAAAATGCTGGGTGCTTTACCCTCTCACTAGCTGACCGGCGAGAAGCATTTGGGGTACTGACTTCCTGAGCTCACCCCAAGCAAATGTATTACTCATCAATCCCCTGTCGGTCAGGAACCTGAAGACAAGCAGCGGTTGCAGAGTTGTTTCGTGTCTTCAGACCTGATGTTTGGAGAACTTTCTGGGATCACTGTGAAGCCTGGAAGAAAGCCAGCGATGGCTTTATAAACAGTATCTTTCCAGTGCGGTTGCTCAATGTTTACCCATTGCTAACAGCTTGGTTTCTCGCTTTCTTCCTCTTTTTCCATTTGGTTCCCCTCCTCACTCTCTTTTCTTTCTGTCTTCCTTCCTTTTTCCTTTGTCTTTCCTTCCTTCTTTCTTTTCTTCCTTCCCTTCTCCTTCTCTTTCTTCCTTCCTTTTCTTTTTTTCCTTCCTTCCTTCCTCTTTCCTTCCTTCTTTCACTCCTTCTTTCTTTCTTTTCTTTCCTTCCTCCCTCCTTTTCTTTCCCTCCTCCCTCCTTTTCTTTCCCCCTTCCTTCCTTCAACTCTCCAATTTACTTAGTAAACATCTTGGTTCCCATTCATTGCCAGACCTTGCGATCACCCACTGCAAGTCAGGCTAACAGGTTGCCAAAATTGTAGACTTTGAGTCAGGCAAGCCAAAGATCAGTTTTTGGTTCAGTATCAGTGAGCTGCCTGATTGTGGCAAAATATGTAGCGATATTTATTCCCTACCTATGCGTTCATTTTATAAGCACACATTTATTTTGGGCCTCTATGTGTCTCAAGGTGTCCTAGGTATACCCATTGTGGTTTTTAAAAAGATTCTATAAAATTCTAAAATGCCGCTCACCCTTGAGCTGTTGTGATGATCCAACTAAATGGCATATGCAGCAATGGGTAGCCAATGGGTTACCCCATACCTGTCATATTGTAGAATCAAGTAACATTATCTTCCTGTCCTTTTCTCCCAGCATTCTAGATGCCAAGTATGCACATGTGAGTTTTTGAAAGGATCTCACAGGCTAGCCAGAAAAAGCAGAGTTCTTGGGGGTGGGGGGCAGGAACTACACTGTATTTCATACATTCCAAATCACGTATGCATTTATTTTTATTTTTTTACCATCTTTACCATCAGACTGCATGTTAAAATTGCCGTGAGCTCGGTGGTGGCCACTGCACTGTAGGGGCTACTGTGGTCACACATGGCATCAGGGCTGCCCGCAGCGTTCATTAGGTACATATATTAGCAGTTCTCAGCGTGTTGACTTTAACCACCTTTAAAATTCCTTTGAAGAGATTATGTTATGATTCAGCATTAAAAGAGAAAGCCATTGGAGTACACAAAAAATAGAGAAGCAGGCATTAATTTGATATTAGTGAGCCAATAGTCCTCATTAGAGACATAACCGCCAGCATCAAAGCTGGGAAGGAAATGTCACAGACAATGCTAAAGTATCCTTTGTAGAAATGTGGCATTATTTCATACTTGGTGCCCCAATGGAAAAATACAGCCTTCCTGACCCTGGGTCAAAAAGTGATTTAAATAAATAAACAACTCAGCAACAACAAAAAATCCTCGCTCTGCCTCTTAGGAACTTGGGTGAAAGATTTCATTTGGCTGGAACTCAGATTTCTCTGCTGAAAGAGGAGTACGAATAACGTACACCCAGCAGGGCTCATAGAGCAATAAATGCAGTAAAGACTGAAATGAAACAGGTAAGATGAGAAAGGAGATTTTCCTTAATCAAAGTTAAGTGATTGGGGAAAAATGGAGCAAGACAGCTAAGCCAGAGAAGAGGGTCCCTCCGTCTCCCACCCAAGGCAAACCCAAGAAGAGCCTGCAGCAACATTAGGAGCAGCAAAGGTGGGCGACGCAGGCCCTGGAGGGCCGTCAGCCCAGCACAGGGCTGCGACAGGTGTTCCAAGCTTGCTTTATGGGCCCGCCTGCTCCATAGAGGACCAGGGCCAATGCAAACGAATGGTAAGGGATACAGGAGACGAGGCGAACTAACATTCAGCTCCGTGCTGCAGAATACAGGTTGGAGTGCTGCTTAGCCTCCTCCTGGCAGTGACGTGTCCAGTTCATCTTTTCCCTTCCTGGGCTGAGGTTCCTTGTTGTGAAACAGGTAACCCCCCCATAACCTTCTGAGGATGCAATTGGATCTCCCATGTGAAACACTTAGTGAACTGTCAGGCACCCTCTGGTATTCTTAATCCAATGGTGAAACTTAACCTTCATGTCTTTAAGGGATCATTGTGTTGTTTTGGTTTGCTTTTCTTAATTAGAGAGGTATTGATCTTAAATCAAGGGTGTTTTTTTTGTTCGTTTGTTTTGTTTTTTTTGGACTGGCTTTTAGATTTCAAACCAGTTTTCAAATCTGCAACCAGTGCAGACCATGGAAGGAATATGAATTTTGCAATCCTTCTGAAGTAACGATTTCTAATGCCAACATTCTCATTTAAAAGCTGAGTGACCTTGAATAAGTCACTTAGGCCTTCTGACGGTTTAGTGGTCGGTCCATAAAGTAGAAGTGAAAACACAACATTCCTTATTTGGGGTTAAGAATGCGCTACAATGATCAATTCCCAAAAAAGCTACAGAATTGTGATTTCTGCAGTTGGATTCACGGCAATGGCAAGGGACTCTCAGAAGAGACCCGAGGTTTCTTCCGCCCCACCTTCCATGAGTACCACGCACAGCCCTGGCATTTTGCGAGGGGAACGAAGCCCTGCCTGCTGCGAGACTCCCGTGGCAGGCTTCCCAGCTCCGCGTCAGCGCTCCCTCTGCTTGTGGGAAGCTCCAGACTCGCGGTGCGATCTGCGTGCCTGTGTTGGCTCCGCGCCCCTTTGCGGGCGATGGATTGCTTGTGCTGAAGCTGCGAGTGCAATATTTTGAAAATAGACATCCATTTCTAGAAGACGAGACATCCAAATAAGAATTTTTTTTTTCTCTTTTACATTAAAAATCGTAGTATCAGTATTTTTCATGTCAGCACGATTTTTGGAGCTGTCCAGTAAGTCACCTTTGTGGTGACCACCCACCGCTGTAGAAGGAAGTAGCTGCGCTAAGACTGGGGGCCAGGTCTGCCCTGGAGCAGGCTTCCCGCTTCTCAGGCTTCCCCTCGTGTTATGGGTGAAATTGCGTCCTCGTCAAATCCGTGTGCTGAAGTCTCAACCCCAGAACCTCAGAAGGTGGGTTTATCTGGAAATGAGGTTGCTACCAGGTGGCATTGCTAAGTTAGGATACCGTTGTACTGCAGTGGAACAGTCCTTAACCTCATACGACTGGGGTCCTCGTATAAAAGGGAAATACAGACACAGACATGGACACAGGGAGAACATGATGTGACAAGGAAGACAGAAATCGGAGTGATGCTTCTACAAGCCAAGGAAGCCAAAGATGTCAGGGAACCAGCCGTCGCTGGGGGAGAGATGCCTGGAGCGGACCTGCCCTCACAGTCTCCGAAGGGACCAACAGCTTGATCTTGAACTTCCAGCCTCTGTTATTTAAGCCACCAAGTATGTGACACTTTGTTACGGCAACCGCAGCAAACTGCTGTGTACCTAGTATTTCTTAGAGTTAGAGATTGTTAGAGGTGGAAGGCTCATTTACAAACCTTCCGGCACTATTCCCTCGTGATCCATTGGGAAAGTAGGACCCCTGAACCCCAACCGTGCTTAGCAGTGAGGGGTTGACTGGAAGCCTGGTGATGTGCATTCATTTCTCTATAATTCACTCTTCGCTACGCAGTGAATAGGGAAAGGTTGAAGTTAATACCAAAGTGCCATCAACCTAGAAAGATCCAGGCTTCCAAGGTGGCCTCGGGCCCAGTCCACTGAGACCCCTGCATGTAAGGTCCCTGTCCCTGGTTCAGACGCACTTGGGAACTTCTCAGGTCTATGCCTGCCTTTGCCCTGGGCCTCAGAACACACTGCTTCTCAGAGAATTACAAGGTATGACTAGAATATTCCTTCCCCAGAATTTCAAGTGATTCTTTCACCTTCTTGCAGGCTTTGCTCAAATGTCACTGACATCAAGGCCATTCATTATCCTGGTCTACTTCTTTCTAAATAGTATTTCTAATGCTTTCTACTTACGATGTTCATGTATACTTAGAGTGTAGGTTTCCCTATGAAAATGTAAGCTCCAGAAAGTCGGAGATCTTTTTTTAAAAATTCGATCACTGATGTATCCTAAGTGTCTAGAATAAGAATGCCTGCAATATATTGGGCTTTTAGTATATTTCTGAAAGAATGAAAGATTATTTTTTAAGTATCTTCACTTGAATGGTTCCAATGTTACTACTGAACTCACTGCCTTGCTGTTTTAGAAGACTGCCTCGTAGTGGGGACCTCCGCAATGCAGGGGCCCTCTTACTCCGGCAGCCTTGGCTTTTGGCCTGTGGCCTCGTTGCCCTGTTACAGCCTGGACCTGGACCTGATCAAGAGAAGCACCAAAGGAAACTTGAAGAAAGCATTGGCGGAGAAAATTAAACCTTAGCAGTGAGCTGGGAACAATCTCTCTCTCGTTATTTCCAAATGTGTTTACGGTTGCATGTTTTAAACATCATATTTAGACTATGGTGGTAAAGCAATTTAGACAAGCAGATGCAATTACCCTCTAGAGCTACACTGGAAAATGAGGTGGCAGCTAGCCACACGTGGCTATTAAAATTAAAATTAATTAAAAGGGATTGAAATTAGAAATTCAGCTCCTCAGTCACATTAGCCTCATCCTCACTGCCCAGGAGTGCTACGTGGCCCGTGGCTGCCAGGTCTGACAGTGAGGATGGAGAATCTCCCCATCCTCGCAGTGCCCCAGTGTCTTAGCGTCTGACCTTTAGCATCACAAAATGCAGGCATCACAATGCATGATGTACAATTTCACTCTTCTTTGGATCCTGTGACACCCTGGTCAGGTGGACTCAGCCCAAGCCGACTCTGCTAGGCTCCATGCTCGCTTCCTTCCAGTACGATTAAACAGATTTGGGTGCAGTAGGAAACAGGAGAGTGTGTTTTAGCGGGGTTACGGTGTCAGGTGTTCAGGTTCCGAGACTTCTCAAGCCACAGTGAAGAGAAGCGATGTCGGAGAGGGCACGGGGCCATCCTGTCTTGCTGAGTTCAGGCATGTGCAAATAGTGCAGAATGACTGAGCGGCAAGGCCAGTGTGCGAGGGAGGCCATCGTGCCTGACTGCTACGGAAAGAAAGTGACACAACAGGAAACACCTTCCGGCTGGGAGCTGGTATGGTTGACACATACGGTCTGTGTCCTTGGCACCTAGCGTAACGTATACTAGGCTTTTCGTATCTGTCTGTTGTTCCTGAATGAATGAGTCAGATAACCAACCGACTAACACATCAATCAACCAAGAAATGTGGTGTACACGAAGGCAGGATGCATTTGCCGGGAGAGGAATGTTACTCTCTACTAATAGACAGAGCCAAAAATTCAGAGGTTTTCACCCACAAAACCTGCTTTTCATTTAACATGACATACCTAAACTAGGCTGCAGTGGAGGGTAATCATCCACATGTTCGTTCAGGGAGCGAGGCTCACGCGTGGCCTGCCAGCTTTCAGCCACAATATCCTGGACAAGTGGCCTGCTAGGTCACCGAGGTAGAGAAGAAGAGAGATGGAGGAAAGACAAGTCATTTCTACTCGAAGGTCATTGGTAAGAACTTGTCACATGACCCCATTCCCTGAGAGGAGATCTGGGAAACGGAAGGGAGCACGTGACGTGTTTGGTGCGTTCTGACCATCTCCCACGCCATATCCCACAGGGCCACGGCACAGAGCTTAAAATGTATCCACTGGTGGTCTTCAAGCTATTTTTTTAAGCCACCGGACCTTTTTTCAAATAAAATACGATATGTACGTAAGGCAAAATAGGTCTCTCCTGTTTGCAGTGAGGGCCCGGAGAGGAGGGTCCTCAAGCTGCCCACTCTACGCCTTCCGTATCTGGCGGAGGAACCCAGGACTCTGCGTGCGGGAGGCAGACCAGCTGGAGCCTGCCGGGAGTCAGCACGGTGCTTCCCACGGGAAAGTGGGGTGACCACAGATCCTCCGCAAAGACGGAGGTGGGCACCCTGGTGGAGGGCAGCAAGGGGAGAGGTAAGCCGAGGCTGTGCGTGCGTGCTTCCAGGTGAGAGGCGGCAACAGGTGCCGAGGCTCCCAGAGCCGCTCAGAGGCTGAGGGTCTGAGGGGTGTCTCCGTGTGACACCATGCGGTTCCCCAGCTTTTTCCTGTTCGGAATTCTGAGTCTGTTTCTCGGTCTAACCTCGCTGCTTCTTTACAGATGTTGAAGTCATTCCAGGTTTCCTTCCAGTACTGACATAAGTCTATTACCAGAGTCAGCACACCCTTTCTGTAAAGGGCCAGGCAGCAAGTACTTCAGGCCCGTGGGCCACTTGGTCTCTGTTGCAACTACCCGACTCTGCTGTAGTTGGGAAAAACCACAACCACAATGTGCAGGTGGACGGGCGTGGTGGTGTTCCAACAACATTTTGTTTATGAACACTGGAACTCGAATTTCGTATAATTCCCACATGTCATGAAACAGTACTCTTCTTTTGATCTGTTTTCAAGCATTTAAAAATATGAAAAGCATTTTTAACTCACAGGACATCTATAAGGTCTGCCCAGAAAAAGTCCGGCCATTGTCAGTATAAGCAGAACGGTTTGTGTAACCTGGATGTGACCTGGCAGCCAAGGAGAGTGGACTGGAATGCACATGCGTGAACAATGACGACTTCACTGTACTAGTCAGTGGAGACAGTAGACACCACTGAGTGAGCACATGTACTGTGTGGTTGTTGCATTCAAAATGACTGAGTGAGTAGAACAACAAATCTGCATCAAATTATGTGTTAAGCTTGAACATTCCTCTGCAGAAACTATTTGGATGACTCAGGAGGCCACAGCTGTGGGCACCTGGTGATTGGCAGCTTCACCACAGCAACACACCTGCTCACGCATCACGTCTCAGGCAAAGTTTTTGGCGAACCGTCAAATCATCCAGGTGACTCAGCCCCGCTACAGCCCAGATTTGGCCTCCTGTGACTTCTGGTTTACCCAAAACTAAAATCACCTTTGAGAGGGAAGAGATCTCAGACTGTCCATGAGATGCAAGAAAATACAACAGGGCAGCTGATGGTGATTGGGAGAACTGTGTGAGGTCCCAAGGGGCCCACTTTGAAAAGGACTGAGACATCATTGTCCTGTGTACAATGTTTTTGCATTGTACCTTCTTCAATAAATGTCTCTTTTTTTCATAGCACATGGCTGGATACCTTCTACATAGACCTCATAAAAAGAGATGGTAGGCCAGATTTGTCCAGTGTGGTACATTACACAAATCTCTGCTTTTTTCTTTCTTTAAATACTGAATGATTGTATCAGTGTGAAAGGGACTCATATTCATGACAGTTATTTTCTTTTTAGAGTAGTATATATTCTGATGAAATAAAAATAAAGGTATGAGACTAATGTTTTAAATGATTTTTCCATAGAACACACAGAGACTCCAAAAAAAAAAAAAAAAAAACTGGAAACCATTGTTGATTTATTTAATGTCATTGTGATTTAATTTTGTACCACCCCAGGCACTGTGACACACCCACACAATTAGAATAAACCAAGCAAAATAAACAAGGCCAGAGACCCTGGGCTTCCTGGATTCCTCTTGTCTCTGTGATAGAAACCCCAAAATAAAGACCTTGCCCCTCAGTGCACTGCCCCTGGAAAACACCAGTCAATTGCGAAAATTCCCAGGAGTCACTGAGCTGAGAGAAAGTTTGGATTTCTTAAGGCTTAGAAAAGAAAATATTGTGTTCCGTTTTCTGTTATCAGAAATCACCAATCCCTGAAAGTACCCACATGAGTAAACACACCAACTAAAGCTTCACATGAAATTATTCATTCTTAAAGTGATTTGTTCACAACCATCCAAGCAACGCAGATTTGTTTTAGGTAATTTGGGAAAAAGATGATCTAAAGGTATAATGATGAGAGCAAAAGTCACCGCAAATCCCAGAACCTAGAGACAACCATTGTAAACCCAGGCCATTTCTTTGCCATAATGAGGATCCTACTGAATCTGTGTATTTAGAGCCTGATTTTTTTTCACTCAACATCATATTCTGAACATTTCCTCATGTCATATAAACATTTTTAGATGTTTTTTCCATTGACCGCAGGATTTTGTACAGACATGTTTTTTGTTCATTGATTTATTGAAAATGATATTTCACAAATGATTACACATCCAGTCCTCAAATATTTACCATGTGCCCCCTTGATACTAGAGACTGGCCAAGAGCTGGCAGACCCCAGGGACATGGTTCTTGTCCTCATGGAGCTGACATTGGGCACTGCCCTGAGAAGCACACAGAGGAAAAGGGGGCATATTGGGCGGGTGCAGGGGTGGGAGGGCAGGGAAAACTTTGGAGAACAAATCCGTAGTTCAAATGGCATCATTCTGGCAGATATTTGATTCCAGCCCCTCTTGTCTAGGCAGAGAGGTAGCTGTGCCCCAGTGATGTCGGTCTGCCCGAGAGTCTGTCCTGGTTAGACAGTTTGAGAGGACTTAGCATTTAAGACGAGCTCAGTTCCAGAGCAGGAAAGATACAGGTTTCTCTCCAGCTGACAGCAAGCAGCAGCATTGTCCAAGGGAAATGACTTTGGACCAGAATTCAACTGCCTTCAATCCTGCTCTCGGGATCAGTGTAGATAATGGCACCCACGTGTCCTGAGCCACAGAAAAGGTTTTCTGCGACCAGTCCCCTTGGAAAACCAGAACCTCTTCTGGGGAAGGCAGAAGGTAGATGGCTCTACCTGGCACCGAACCGATTCTCTCTAGTTGTGTGTTGAATAAATTGGCATTATCTTGCTCCCCCAGAACCCTGTGAAAGGGGGTAGAATGTCTGCTTACTTTTCACTGAGTTAGTGTGAGATTTAACTGAGATGCTACGTAAGAAAGCATTCTAAAAAGAAGTATAACGTGTTATAATAACCCATTTTGAGATAAAGCCTTCACATCATTTGTGAAGAATGTTCTAAATTCTCCCAGACATTTTTACACGTGATATTTTTTAACCATTTTTAACCACACAAGCAGACTTTTCCCAGACACCTGTATCTCCTCTATAGAACAGGACTGTCCAGCCTCCTGAGTCACCTTCAGGGCCAAGGGTCAATATTCAAATTCCAGACTACCCACGCACCACAATTTCTTCTTTCAAAAAACTCTCCCTCCCAGTACCCTTCTCAGGAATCAGTGCAATACCACGAGATGGTGTAACTGAAGCATCCAGCACCAAAGCTAGCTCAGATGAAAACTCACTAGCAACGTTATTATTGCAACTGGTGTTGTCACACGAAACCACTTCCTAATGCAGCCTGGGTCCCCATTCACGCCGCACCCTGGTTTCACACGGTGCTGACTGCCAGCTCAGGAGACGTCCTCACGCGGTTGGCTGTCAACTCACGTCGCTTCCCTCTTGCATTTTTACGGCTAAGATTTTAGATTTAAAAGCAGCCAGCTTCGAAGCACTCGTTATGAAAACAGGAATTTGTTCCATCATGACTGATGCATGTTGGGAATCATCTGAGCGTCATGTGACTACATTTGCGTACGCATTATTTCATCCTCAGGAAACTGCACGCAGCTGACCGGAGTGCCACGGGAATATGCAAAACGCACCCACTTCATCCATCTAGCAGTCCCTGCAGGGCGCCACGTGCTATGACCTCACCCACCCACTTCTGATCACCCTATCTCCTCCGCTTCACAATAGCTCAAGAGCTGCTCCCTCCTGACACCCACTTGCACAAGCAAACTCCAGGTCTTTTCCAAGGAGACCTGCCATGTTTACTGCGGTACGTGTGACGCCATTACCCTGCAACATGCATACAGCTCTGCCGCCGTTTTCACGCTGCGCCCGTCTCCACGGGTGTGTGCCATCCTGCAGTCGCGAGTGTCGTCACCGCACTCTTCCCCGAAGTCCCACGGATTTACCGCGCAGCCCCGTCACTTCCGGGGCTCCGTCATAACCTCCCTGCTTTACCTTGGATAAAATGAGACCTGCAGTCTGCTGAGATCAATTCTTTTCTATTTTATACACAGTGTGGTCAGGTATTCCAAGCAAGAAGAAAGCTTGTATAGGTGGGTGATGACGCAAGACTTGAAATTACCTGGGACCTTGTCCCAGGAGAGGCAGCTGGTTGCCCTGTCAACGGGATGGTCTTCGGAGTGGAATGCTTCTGGGCTGGATGTCCTGCTCCTTGAGCACCTCGAGTCAGTGTGTCAGATCTCCAGAGCTCGCTCTTCTCCTGCACAAACATCAGGAAACGACACTCACTGCCTAGGGCAGACCTGGAAAGCAGGCCACAGAACGTGCAGGCAATGTCAACCCAGTGCCACGGGCAGGGCAGACATATTGGTTCTCTCCTCTTTCCTGTCTATGCTAATACCAGATAAATTGTACTGAGCACATGTTTCATTCCAGGAGCTGTTGTAAGTACTTTTAAGTTATTGACTAATTTAACCTGTATAGCAACCCTAGGCAGAAGACTCCGTGATTTTCCTGCTGGACAGATGAGTGAATGGATGCACAGAAAGGTTGGGTGATTTGCCTGAGATCAAATAGCTAAGCATACCAGTTCTTGTTATTGACTCTCGGCTGCAAGCCACCTTTCTGTTCTCCGCTGTGTGGTGCCGAGACTGAGGCTCTGCAAACATGTACCTAATTTGCCACCTGGATTTCCCTAAGTATCTGCAAGGCTGAAGGGACCTGCTCCTTCCCATTTGCTGCTTGCATCACTTCCTGTCTAAGGTTCGCCCCCCCCCCATAAACCCTGCCCCCCAGAAGAAGCGGTTCCTTCCTGTTGCAGCAGCTAAATCTACCTTGCCATTTTACCAGCACTCACAGGACAAGCTCTGTTGTAGGCCCCCAGAGACTTTCTCTGAGGCTGGGTGATAGCTCGGAGGGCCCTCTGCTGTGGCTCACCAATTCAATCACCTGGAACTCTCCTCTTCACCCCCCAGTCCCAGGGGCTACCGATGCATCCCGCAGTAGGTATTTCTATGATTCTTAGAGTTCGCTTCTTACCCTTGCATTTGCCTAGTGAACAACTTTAAACTTCATTAGCATCATGTACATTAAATGCTCACTGTTGGTCAATGTAACTTGCGTGCTCTGTGTCCTGGCCGTACCCTACCAATGCATCCGGGAAGGGCAGAGACGGAACTCGAAGCCAGCCAGCTGTGTGCGGGGCCAACCACTGTTCACGCTGCATCGCCTGCAGCATTACATCATTAGGCGTCCTTGTGCAGGGGTCGTTGTCTTAAACCCAAACCCAGTTGTCAGGTGGCTGAATAATATCGGACTGTCAGCTCCAATGCTGTGGAGTCAGAGGAAGGAAGGTAAGCTCTTCGATCAGCTCTCCAAGGAGCTCAACCAGTCCGAACAGCTACCAGCTTCTTCTTGTGACCCACTGACCACCAAACAGAAGGAGGAAGAGTCAAGCAAGGTCCGTAGACGATAGGTGCCCACACTGCAGCCACGGGGAAGCTTCCTGGAACGCTGCACTTCCACATGGAGCCCGGCACACAGTCCCTCGCCTTCTCCAATGTCTGCGCCGGAAGTGTCCTCGGAGAGCACCGTTTCTAGAACTCCTGCTTTATAAACGGATAAGTTGAGACCTAGAGAGGAGAAAGGCCCTGGCCCCAAAATACGCAATTACACAGACAAAGGCACGGTCGCCTGAGAGCTAATCTTTCTATATCAAACCTGACTTTTCGACTGGGACATTTACCGGGTACGTTTTGTGCTTTAGGGCTTTTTCTCGCAATGACCGTCACGTCCCTGGAATACGATCGCTGCGGACCAGCGCTCCTCTGCTGCCCCCGGTGTCAGTTCCCAGAAGGATGGGGAGGTGGGAGAACGAGAGGCTCTTTTGGCTGCGCTCCCATGCTCGTTCTGCCCAACCCCCCCGACTGCTTCCCCTCCTCTCCTCCTCCCTGAAGGTGGCAACTGAAGCAGGTAAGATGAGTCGAGTAAATGCAGGGTCAGATTCTGCCTTTATTTACAGCTTAGATATTTTATTTACAATGGGTACGGTTTTATGCATTAATTTTTATTTTTAAAAATATGGCATTAAAATATTTATCACAGTTACTGGGTTCTTTGGTGCTTCCTATGTTCTGTGCCCAAGGATGGCATCCTATCCTAATCCCGTCCGTGCCCTCTGTCACTGCCTTCTCTGCTGCATGGCCCGGAGAAGCCCATTTTTAGAGCTTTGTAGTCTTTCTGTGATGCACACTCTGCTTCTGAAATACTAAAAGCATTCCTACCGACAGCTCGAAGGATGAGTAACGTGAACAATGACCACCCAGGATCATTTGATGGAGAGCCAGGAAAAAGGGGAGAATCTTTAACTTTGATGTAATGAACGGTCTGGTAGCAGAAAGGCATGGGCTTTGAAGTCAGAGGAACCGCTGACTGAATCCTGACAACACCACTTAGCAGCTGTGTGACACCCCCCACCCCCGACTGGTGGGATTGACTGTCTATGATCTGAAGGCACTGAATCCACAGATGTGACCAAGGCGTGTTCCCCGCTGTGAAGGCCACCATAATCTAGGTGGAGGAAATTACTTCTCTGAGCCTTGGTTTATACAGTGGAAAGCAGAAACAACATTAGCCATTTGGGAAGATTAAACATAGTGCTTTCATGAAATTGCCTGGCATCATGGGTGGCCCAGTTAAAATTCACCTCCACAAAAGGAAGTAAGTTCTTCACTGTAGCATCATCCGCAGAAGTCATCCTCAGTCTGCCCAGGTACTCCTCCATAATTCAGATTTATCAGCTTGCAGCTGTTCAAACTTATTCAGGAAGGTCCCCTTCCCCTACCGAAAAAACAGTCACTGGAAACCTGTGGTGGAGTGCCTCCGCATTTAAGGAAAACACAGAGAGAGACACTTTCAGCCATACTCAAGGCCTTTGGGTTTTGATCTAGAGGTTTCCATTCCTAGCACCTTGTGCATTTCTCACAGCAGAATCCTTGTTCTTCACTGCATCCCTCTACCTCTGAACTTAGTTGGCCTCCCTTAGGTTTGCAGGGTCTTTGGGAGTGAGTGTCTTTTCCCAGAGGGATCAACCATCTGAGCCCTACGCCACACACTGCTGATGTTACGATTGCAATCTTCTGAAGACAACTTGGGAGTGACCTTACCCAACACAGTGTGGGGGGAAGGATTCTAAGACGACCCCCATGGGTCATGCCCTTGCATAATGTCCTGCTACTGAGTGGAAGTGGAAACTGTGACTTACATCTAGCCAATAAAATATGACAAAGTGAAGGGATGGTCACTCTGGTGATGAATCAAGACTGCAGTGACAGTTCTCCCGCTGACCTGGAAGAAGTGAGTTGTCAGGTTATAAGAGGACCTATAAGAGGGCCACATGGCACAAAAACTCTGGTGGCCCATCGGCACTAAGAACAGCCCCCACCTGACAGCCACCAAGAAAGCAGGAACCTCAGTCCTACAAATGCAAGGAACTGAAACCTGCCAACAACCATGTGAGCTTAGAAAAAGACTCCAAGGTTTATAAAGGGATGAAGGCCAAGTAATACCTTGATTTCTGCCTTTTGAGGCCTTGAGGAGAAAATCTAGCTAAACTTTACCCAGGCTCCGGCCACATGGAAACTTTGAAATAACAAATTTATATTGTTTTAAGCCGTTAAGTTTGTGGTAATTGGTTACACAGCAATAGAAAACTAATGCACACCGAGTGTCTGTTTGAGAAGGTTAGATAAAGAAAGCTAATTCCCAATCAGCATGTTTCCTCACGGTCTTTCCTCTCCACATAAATGGTGATACTAAAGGTAGAGAATCAGGCCTTCTTCTAAAATTCCATTTTTTCCCTAAATCCAAGGCTTTATATGTAACAGTAACTGAATTTTCTCCCATTACGTGTCCTGTGTTTCTTTCAGTGGCATTGATTGCTTCATATCAGTTTTGTCAAGAGGCAAGAGGGGCATATCTCCCAGAGTTCATGGAGAAGTTTTGATCAAGGAGACAAGCAGAGAGTTCAACAGGATCCAAAAACCTGATGGACTTTGAGGGAGCTGATTGACGTGTAACTTTAATCAGGAACCCCTGTGGGGTGAACTACAGTAACTTTCAACTGCAACTTTTGCACACATCAGAGACAAGGCTAATCAGTACAGTCTCAAGATGAATTATAAATAAATTATAGCTGTTTAGCTGAACAGATCATTCATGTATTCATCAAAGGTATGTAGAGACTCTACAGGATAGTATCAGGAAAGTACCCAGATCCCTGACTTCTACCATACACACACCTGCACACCCTGATTGAAGATTTTATTTTACTCCCTCTTAGTATCATAACAAACTACCCAAAAACTCCATAGGTTAAGCAACAATGACTTGTTTTTATCTCATGATGCTGTAGGTTGACCAGGTGGCTCTTCTGTCTCACCAGGTATCTGTGGTGGTCATTTGGTGGTTTCTGCATTCAGCTGGTGGCTGGGCTGGCCTAGAAGCTCCTAGAAGGCCATTCTCAGGTGTATGGGGCCGTGGATCTGACTGTCAGATAGGACACCTCGGTTCTTCTCCATGTGACCTCACTCCCCATACGGTGTCTCATTCCGCAAATGCCTCTCCCCATGGTCTTTCTCTCCAGTGGAACAGCCTGAACATTCTCCACATGGCAGCTGAGTGTCAAAAACCAAAGGGCAACCTTCAATGCCTCTGTAGGGCTAGACCTAGATGTCAGCAGGGACATTGGTTCAAACTAGTCACCACGCAGTCCAGATTCAGGAGAAAGGTAAACTGACCCCACTTTTGAGAAGAGGGAGGAGATGTGTATGTAGAGAAGGGGGGAATTATTGGTGACCATTTTTAGTGACAATCTGAGGTATAAATTTGTGGTTGTCTTCATGAGATGATGCTCCTCTAGGTTTACTTCTGATTTTAGGTTTTATTAATAACTAAGTATGATATTGACATTACCAAATAATTCATTTAAAGTTAATTTTTACAATTTTAAATAAGTAATTCCAGGTCCTTTCATTCATTCACTCGGTTACAAAAATCTCACACCTCCAGGGCCCAGAAAGGGCACTCTGACATGTACCAACCAGGTGAAGTTACCAGCAGGAATACGAGGCAATACTAGGAAATGTCCTCCATGTGGACCCCGCAGAACACCACCGGTGGTCTCCAGCGTAGTTTCAGACTTGGAAGCAATAAGGTCCAGGGTGTATTTCCATCTCCTTAATTTCCTTCTAATATTCCATTTTCAGTCTTTTTTATATAATGTTACAATTGATCAACTAGATTCATGGTGTCTACTGAGAAAAACTCAAAATTTGGACTGGTAAGCTTTTTTCTTCTAGCCAATGGCTGGAAGTTAAATATTGTTATATAGAAATATCCTACAGTATTCATTCACTCATCAATATATTCATCTGCTAGATTAGAAAAGTGACATGGAAAACTTATGACTCACTTAATATCACCCATCTAGCAATGAGCAATGATGTCTCCATCCCCAGCCTTTGGTCTTCATAACCAGTTAATGGACCATGAGACACTCTCGGAGCCCAGAGTTGGGATGGAAACAGTGAGTGAGACAGGCCTGAGGGTGAATTCAAGCTCCATAATCTCAATTCATCTTCTCTTAGAATAGCTGCATAGCTTTTTAACTTTTCTATCTTGAAGAGTTTCTTCTTTGTAATTTAGTTGTAAATTTTGAACCAAATAATATATGCGGGAAACTAGAAATCAGTGATAACATCAGTATTTATACCTCCCTGGTTATCATAATAATATCACATCTTTGCGTACTGGGGAGGTTTTTACCTATGAGGACGTATCAGAATTACCTAAGAGGTAAATATTTTCAGTAACAACGCATGCCTATTACTATATGCACAATTTTTTCCTGGAATTTCACCCTCTCGAAGGTAGAGAATTTCAGTTGCATGTTATTAATGTAGAGATTATTCTGAGATGGAGAATTCATTCCCCCTAAGCCTCTTTACTCGCCAAACAATAGTATAACACTCTGCAGTGTGCTGTAAAGACTTCTGGCTCCCTCATTTAAACCTGAGCAATACTATAAGGCAAAAAAAAGTATGAGGATCATTCTTTCTATCGTACAGGGGAGGAAACCGAAATCCAGAGAGGCTTGATGGCTTTCCTATAGTCATTTCATCAGTCAGTCAATACCAGATTGAGGTCTCGAATCCAGCTCTTCTGACCTCAAGGTTCATGCATCCTGTTTTCTCTCTTAATGTTCAAAAAATGCAATACTATCATGATAAGAGGAAGTAACCAGGCCATTCTTGAGCATCTATTGTCTGCCAGGAACTTTTTTATGGATTTTCTAAATAATACTTTTCATTTAATCCAGACACTATGAGAGATATGCATTATTAGCCTGGCTTGACAGAAGAAGAAGCTGAGTCCTCAGAGGTAATAGACCACAGTAGACAACTAATCATTGGCAGATTTTGAGAATCGGACCTAGAGAATTATAAGCCATGCTCTTTTCATTCATATGAGGGAGAGAGAGACAAAGAAGGGGCTATGAATCAAAAGAATCTACAAAAAGAATCTACAAAAGAAGAGTTCTTTTGTCCTGGTCTATCCTACCTCTTAACCTGCAGTTGCACCGTGTCAAATAGCGTGGGTGTCCTGTCCACCTTTACCTTCGCCATGATAGAAGTGCCCCTGCAGCCAGAGACTGTTTGTGAAACGTGGGCACTGCAGTGCAGAGAGCTGGGAGGAAGTCGTATTTTTAGCTCGGTTTTCTAACTCTGGGGAGCAGTAGTCTCCGGCAGCACGATTTGATCATGTTTGATTAATGACCTTACTCAGTTCAGTCTTTATGCACTGCCTCCGCCAGCTCCCACAGTATTAATGGGTTTAATCTTAAAGGAGTCCTGTTGGATGATTCCCCAGTTTTCTATTATTATTGACTCACTGAAACCCTCTATGAATGTGATATGCTTCTGTCTGGGAAACCCTGGGCACCCCTTACCATTCTTCAAGTAATTTGGAGCTCACCTTGTCTGGAAGCAAATGGCCCTCATATGAAGTTAGAGAAGACAGGTTCATCTCTTCTGGGTGCATTTGTTTTGTATGTGACCCAAGAACTGCAAATGGTTAGACAACGCCAGAGTCAAGGGTCTCTGGGATCATCAGGGCTCAAGAGGACTTCATGGCCCATGTTCTGAGTAGTGAGAGCCTATCCCCCACCCCCAGGAGTCAGCCTCTCCCTCACTGCCTTCCATGAGGAGGCTCTGTATTCTTGGACTTGACGGAGGGATTCTGAGATGGTTAAGGTTGCATGAGAGAGGTGACATAATATGCAATTGATATGCTGTGGTCTGCTTGTACTGCCAGATTGAAACACCACAGGCTGGCTGGCTTAAACAAGAGACCTCCGCCAGTTCTGGAGGCCAGAAGTCCATGCAAATGCAGATTCTGGTGAGATCATTCTTCCTAGTTTGCAGATGGCAGGCTCACCACTGTGTCTTCCGGTGACCATTCTTCCTTGTGCTCTTGGAGAGAGCTCTGGTCTCTCTTCCCCTTCTTACACACCAACCCTTCACCCTTATGACCTCATTTAACCCTCATTATCTCCCAAAAGACCCCATCTCCAACTACCATCACACTGAGGGTTAGGACTTCAATGTGTGAATCTGGAGGGGATACAATTCAGACATGGCAATAATTAATAGCTATTATTATATATAAAGCACTGATTATATTGCACACATTATATTATGGATTTTCTATTATTTTATTCAATACTCATAAAGACTTTCCAGTATATGTAAATGAATATGAGTTTATAATTTCATTTTCAAGGTAAGGAAAATGAAAGACAAGCTGAAAACTTAGCACTGATAATAAGAGTGTCAGATCCAGGACTTAATTCAGATGTGTTTGCCTGCAAAGACACTATCTGTTCCATGTCACCCATTCAATCCCAATCTCTCTCTCTCTCTCTCTCTCTCTTCCCCCCCCTCTTGCTTCCTCCCTCCCTCCCTCTCTCCTGCCTATGTTACAACAGCAATGATTGTCTACATCAGGAAAGTCCATCTTGAAATGGAGCTGAATTAAAACCATCAACCATCAGCATGGTCCTGTTTCTCAGGTGCCCTACTGTCTAACAGAGCCACAGCTGCCTTGCTGCACTACCCAGCCCACGCATCCTCATCCTTCTTCCCTTCCGAAACTCATTTTCTCAGCAGTGAAATTGCCAGGTCAAAAGGCAGTTCCATTTTTATCTTTCTGAGGAAATTCCATACTGGTTTCCACAGTGGCTGCCCCAGTCTGCATTCCCACCAACAGTGCACTAGGGTCCCCTTTTCTCCACAACCTCTCCAACACTTGTTCTTTGTTGATTTGTTTATGATGGTCAGTCTGACCTGTGTGAAATGGTATCTCATTGTGGTTTTAATTTTTGATGGCTAGTGATGCTGAGCATCTTTTCATGTGTCTCCGGGCCCTCTGTATGTCCTCCTTGGAGAAGTGTCTGTTCAAGCCTTTTGCCCATTTTTAAATTAGGTTGTTTATCTTCCTGGAGTGGACTTGTGTGAGTTCTTTCTATATTTTGGAGATCAAACTATTGTCTGAGGTATCATTGGCAAATATGTTTTCCACACAGTTGGTCCTCTTTTCATTTTAATGCTGTTTTCTTTAGCCGTGCAGAAGCTTTTTATTTTGATGTGATACCATTTGTTTATTCTTTTCTTTATGTCCCTTGCCACTCCTGGGATTATATGCTAAAAACCGTGAAACACTGACCCATAAGAACCTGTGCACCTCAGCGTTCATAGCAGCACAATTAACAATAGCCAAGTGCTGGAAGCAACCTTAGTGTCCATCAGTAAATGAATGGATCAAAGAACTATGGTGCATTTACACGATGAAATACTACACAGCAGAAAGAAAGAAGAGCTCCTACCCTTTGTGACAGCATGGATGGAACTGGAGAGCATTATGGTAAGTGAAATAAGCCAGGCAATGAAAGATAAATATCATATGATCTTAATCAACAAAACAAGCAAGCAAAATATAACCAGAGACATTGAAATTAAGAACAATCTGACAGTAACCAGAGGGGAGGTGGGAGGGGATAATGGAGGGAAAGGGGAGAAGGAATTTCAGGAAAAACTATAAAGGACACACGGACAAAACCAAGAGGGGTGGAATCCGGGGAGGGAGGTGGGGATGGCTGGGGTGGGGCATGTGGGGGGAAATGCAGGCAACTGTACTTGAACAGCAATAAAATTTAAACAAAATTAAAAATTAAGCAAAGAAACTCATTTTCATACCAATCCCAGGAGCCGGGGCAGAGGAGCAGTGGTAAGGAAAGCTGCGGAATACGTTTAAATAAAGGGCACATTCCCCACACGCTCAAAAAGACAGAAGGCTAATTCAAATCTCTGTGTGTGTTTGTGTGTGCACGCACATGCCTGCGTGTCTGGGTGAAGAAGGGGATGTAGAAAGGAAGGAAGAAAAGAAGGAGGGAGGGAGGGAGGGAAGGAATAGAGGGAGTGAGGGAGGAAGAGAGGGATGGTGGGAGGGAGGAAGAGAGGGAGGGAGGAAAGGAGGAAGGCAGGCAGGCAGGCAGACTGAAGCTGAAGAATGCTCCAGAAAGCCACCAAAAGAAGGCCAAACTGCTGAATAATGTCATTCATTATCCTCCCTTTGCACTTCAAACAAACAGTAATTGTTGGTTTAGCTAACAAGTTGTGTCTTAATTACAAGCCATTAGGCATCATTAATAAAGGAAACTGATTCCACAAGAATTTGAATAGCACTTCTTACATTTTATTCTCTAGAAAGAAGACCTACTAAATTTAAAAAAAGACTTCGATCTCCGCCTTCAAATCCTATAGCAGCCCAAGAACCCCATTTCTTTTAAAGCTTAGCTCTGCCATCAGCTTCTCCGGGAACCCTTCCTTGGGCTTGGCCCCCCTCCCTGCTGTCTGGAGGGATAAAGTGATCCCTCCTTCCCCGGGCTTCAGGAGGCAGGTTCTTTTCTTGGCCCGTGACCACATGGCCTGCCTGCGGGTCTCCCTGTCCAGACAGCCTGGGAGCTGCGGCTGCTGCTTCTTTTCATCGTTACCCGACTTTGTAGGGAAATAACAGCGGTAGCTGCTCCTTCTCTTAGTCATCGAATCTCTGATTTATGAATGCACAGGCTCCTCTTTCCTTTTAGTATCTGATTGAATCTTCTCAGCAATCCACTAGAACAGACATTGACTTTTCTGCTGCACATTCCCCGCACCCCCTATACTCATATCAAACTTCCAAAAAATTAGGAAAGAAAAGGAACTGAGGTTGGCCACTCACTCCGAGACCAGTCCTCCTGCCAGGAGCCTTCCGTAGCACAGGTCCGTGATTCCTTTGAGGAATGACAGGTGTCACTCTCTAAAAGGACATCTGGGCACGGGTCCCAGAGTGGCTTTCTCCCCTACTATTCTCCCAGTCAACCAAGCCACAAGCGAAAATCTCACTGGCTGGCTTGGCCGAGTTATATATCAAACTAATTCTTTGAATCGTGGGACGTACATGCCCCATTCTGAAATAGATACGGCAAGTCTCCCAGAAACCCGCAGGCTGCTGTAGTAGTGAGTTTTCTAACACCCAAATTCTCTCTGTGTCTGTCTTCCTGAATCTTTGCTGGCTCCACATTGCTATCAGGAAAAAGTTTAGCATGACACAGCCGGCTTCTTGTGACCAGACCTCCTGCCCCTGAGCCCACTCCACTCAGGACCTCGCTCTTGCATCAGGCAACGCGCTGAGCTTCTGGTTGGAGACAGGTTGGCTGTTCTAAGGGGGACTCGACTTCCCTCACGAGCTTTTACACAGAGGTGCTGGTTTGGCGAGGAGAGTTTATAAACAGTGTCAAAACAGCGGCAGAACACAGAGAAAATCTTCAGATAAATAGAGACTTCGCACACAGGAAGAAGGGCACAGCGAACAGAAGAGTTTGGGATTCTGATACTTAACTCGGTCATCTACAGGTTGCCCTGGATCCTTCAGACCTGACCTTTCTTGTTCATAAATATGCCAGCTTCGAAGATTCGCGTGAGAAGTGACAGCTGATCTAACCACTTACGTGGGGAAGAAGCCTCTTGGATATGTATAAATTCAATCTGTGCCAAAAAAAAAAAAAAAAAAAAAAAAGGAAGGAAAGGGAAATGAAAGAAAAGAAATTAGCCTTCACAGGTTAAGGGATATGTGATTCTTGATCTTTGTTACAATGGGCAAAAGTCTTTTCTGATTTTCTAGGTAGCTCAATTGCATGATATGTTAACACTACTAATTGAATGACTGAGTGCATATAATTAGACACCTTGACTAAGTATCCTTAATAATAATGATAGTACCTTAATATTTTAACAAATCACTTCATATAACGGGCCATTTAACATTCACAACACTCTGAGATGAGCATCACCTTCATCATCATCCGTGATGCAGAAACTGTGGCCCACTCTCTTCATCCGGTGCTCACAGCCACCTTCGGGGGACACCCTATTCTTGTGTCTATTGAAAGGCGCAGAAACTGAGGCTTGGGGAAGTGAAGGAATTTGCTCACGGTCACAGAGCGGCTGCACTGGGGCTTGAACCGGTGCTGTCTCACTTACATGCTCTCACGCCCACTGAGGAGAAAAAGTTGAGCCTTGAGGATCTTGCCCAAGGTCAAGAACTTCCACTGTGGGGCCCAATATCTATTCTTCAGATCCCAGTTCTAGGTGTCCCCAATACATCACAGCTACACTTGCCGTGGAAACCAACCTGTAAGTGTCCACTTGAACAGCTTTCTCATTCCTGAGCCTTGACTGAATCAGCTCCAGCCATGGACCTTCCAGTTAACATCGATCCAAACAGGTGAAGCAAAGAACCCAAACTGTCTTGCTAACAACAGATTTGGGCTAGATGGCTGATGATATCACCGTTCCCTTTGACGCCATGGAAATGGGATCTGGCTCCGGCTCCGTTTCTCTGAGAGGACACGTGTCCCTGAAGCTCCTCTGTGCTGCATTTAATGAGCCGGGTTGTCATCTTCCAGAAGAGAGTGCAGGTGAGGCCCCCGCAGTTGGGGTGGATGGAGTCACTCATCGATTGTGTTGTCACACTCATCAAGCAGCTCAGAGCACCAGGGCAGGATGTGAAATCAATCTGACCGTCTATTTATAGATGAGGCAGCGCCTTTGCCATGGTGATCAGAGCAGCCACGGGGAAGGCCACATCTGCAGTAAATGACTTCCACAAATTAAAAATTGCATCCTGATAGCACGGAAAAGAAAACCTATTCTTTGTTCAAACATATCGTGTAAGTGTGGCTTCTTCTTCTTCCTGCCCTCTCCGTTTTAGAATCCTCCTTCTATTTCTCCTTCTCTCCTCTCTCCAGTTCCTACGTCTCTCTTACATCCTTTTTCTTCATTCAGTAACCTTGGTTGAAGTTCCATTGTTTGGGTCACTGTGTAAAGTGCTGCGGAGAATTCAGAAAAGATGCCCTGTGAACCCTGTCGCAAGCCACGTTTAACATCCCTGTGGGACAGAGACTGCTCATATCTCAAAATCAAAACACTTCTTTTCCAGTTGTTCCCACCGTTCACGTATTTTCTCTGTAACCTAGTAGCAGTCACTTGCTCCTTGACTTCAGCCCCCTCATCTGTAACATAAAGCATGAGCACCCATTGCACCACTACTTTGGGGTGGCTTACCTAAAAAGGGACAAACTTAACGATAATGACAAAAAGCCTAGCTTGAAACACCTTCACCAAATTAAACTCTTGTCTCAAGATCTGTAAAGTGAGTGTAATAGCGGAATGTACGCCGTAAGTGTCACGTGATGATTACATGATGTATGTACGCAATACTGCACACTAGCAGGAGCTGTCTTAATGAGTGCCTGGTTCAGTAAGCGCTCAAGAAAATCTGGTTAGCAGTGTAAAAGAGGAGGGTGTACCTTATGGAGGATAAAGTGTTATCGGAAGCCTCCCTTTACCTCTTCCGCTCGCCTCTCTCCTGCCTTCCTTCTTCCCTGCCTGCTTCGCTACTCCGTCACTCTCTCTCTCTTATTTTGGAGTCTCACATTTTAATCTTCTGAAAGGTTGGAGTTTCCCTTCCACTTTGAAAAGCTGCAAAGAACAGAATTCTGACAACATACTTGATCTGATCCCATCAAATCACCACCTCTCTTGAGCCCACCAAAGAGCCAAGGTTACAAGGCCCCGCCATGGCCTGAATGCCAAGCAGGGATGGTCCTTCCCAAGAGGAAACTCAAGTTCTCTCACTTTAACAAAACAGGAGATATAAGTGGCTGCCACATAGGTGAGGAAAAAGAAAACTACTGGAATTTTAAAAGATTACTAAAGGTCAAGGGTGGGCTAACGTATAAATTCAGAGCAACCACAGCCCCAGATACGAGGGGAATTCGCACCCATGTCCTACGTCCTGGTCCTCCTACACCACGTCCTCCCCCAGGTGTTCACTAGAAAAGGAGGGAGCTGCATAAGCCAGAGGGAGCCGTCTCCAGGGTAACTGCACGCAGGCGGTGATTGACAGCTACGAGTGACCACTCACAAAACACCGCGCACTTTCCTAGCCCAGAGGCCTCAGGCCATAGGGGGTGGGAGAGCAAAGTTCTTCCCACCTGGGGTTTAAGCAAAGACCCACTGCCACTGAGGGGAGACAGAAGGGAAGGAGCCTTTGCCCCCAGCGGAAAGGAAGCAAATCACCTTGGGCCCGGGTTCTGGTATCAATATTAATCAGAAATATCCCGTCACCCAAGGGAAGTTGGAAATTCTAGCCTAATGTACCAGATACAAGACAAAATTTGACTGCCATGGAGAGAAGGGGGGTATACTAAGAAAGTTGCAACCCAACAGTCTGGAACCTTGACCTTGAACTTCTAGACTCCATCTGGTAAGAAGATGGATTTATTGTGTTTAAGCCACCCAATCTTATGGGAATGTTGTTATGGTAACCCCAGAAGACTAAGACAAAACTAAACTGAAACATATACCTTGGTCAGACTTGGTAGAGGGACCTAAAGATAACAACATTGTCTTAGTCTGTTTGGGTTGTTATAAAAAAGTACTGTGGACTGGGTGGCTTAAACAATACACATTTACTTCTCACAGTTCTAGAGGATGGTAAACCCAAGCTCAGGATGCCAGCTAATTCGGTGCCTGATGTAGGGTCGCTTCCAGCTGACAGGTGGCTGCCTTCCCTGTGTCCCCAAACAGAAGAGAGAATGACCCCTGCTCTCTCTTCCTCTTCTTAGAAGGATGCTAATCCCATCATGAAGGGCTCATGACCTCATCTGCACCTAATTCCCTCCCAAGTGAATATTTGTAAATCACTTAAAAGATACTTGGCCATATGGAATGCATTAGATAAGTGCTTGAAAATGCATACACAAACACATACTGTAAGATAAATCCAATTAGCCATCAGAAGACAACTTGGCAGGTGAACAGTCCATGTCCCTATTTGAAGGCATGGATCCACCCAGATTTCCTTGAATTGCAAAGACAGTTTAGCTCACTACACCACAGCATCTCATCAACAAAATCTAAAGGCATTATTTGGAGTTGCCTGTGTATAAAAATAGTTCTATTTCTAACAAGGACATTGTTTTTCCTCTCGCCTTCTGTTGAGAACTGAGCTTGCCTCCAGAATTCAGTTGGTGAGCCTCAGAGAATGCAAAGGAGGCTGGGGAGGAAGGTCTTCAGGAAAAGCTAGGCTTATTCTGACATGAATAATGCAAAGTGTAAAGGAGTCTTAAAGCACTCTGTATCCGCAGCCCCAGCAAGGCCGAGCTGCCATTTGTCTATAAATAACTGGCAGGTCCAAAGTCTAAGGGATTATTTTTAATGTTGCAAGTGATAAAGGCAAGGCTCCGAGGATTCGGAGGAGAGAAATAGCCCTGCAGAATGTCAGAGGAAAGAGCCTGAGAGTGATAAAAGGAGTGAATAATTTAAGGCTTTCCAGGGCTGAGCATGATCGTCAGAGGTTTACTGTGTGTCTCTAGGCCTTTGCTTTGAAGTCCATGGTCCCTCCATAAGTTTAGTCATTGCTTGCACAGCCTGATCTACACAGACATCATGGGACCATGGGCTTCCTCTGAGTATCACAAGACCGGAAGTGCTGTGGTCAGCATCAGGTGTGATAGCGAGGGTAAACCTTAGTTTTGTTTCTTGGTGTGTTTGTTTGTTTGTTTGTTTTCATTCAAAGAATAACAGAAGAGAATGAACAAGTATTTAAAAAGTTCTGTTCACTTTAACTTTCCAGAAAGTCTCACTTTCCTTTACCCCTGCTTGCACCCTTTATATTTGAGACGGGGCACCTCAATGCTACCACTCCTAAATGACTGCAGTAGGTTCACTGTTTGGCCCACCTGATTTCAAGGCCACACCCAACTGGCCCAGGCTGCCCCCACTGCACCAGATGGACTTTGCCACCAGGTCACTTCACTTCTCTCCCCACAAGACACTAGCAGCTGCCACTGCCCACAGGAGAAACCCCAGTGACCCCTGGAGCTCCTGCTGCCACGTATGTGCTGCTGACTCCTGAGTCTCGGCTTCTCCGCTGAAGGCCCAAACCCACACACCAATTTGCATGTGATGAACATACTCATTTTGGTTGTCCACAGGCTTCTCAAACTCAAAATTTCCAAAACTGGACTCCCTATACCCACGTCCTTCCCGTGAAAAAAGTGCCCCCTCTGTGTCTTCCGTTATAATCTATGAAGTCACTCATCCAGAACGTTGGGACCAGGCTCACAGTTGCACCCTCTTTGACTCACCAAACCCTCGCACACGCAGCTCAGAGTTCTGTTTCTCAAATACCTTTCAGATCCGTTCGCTCCGCAGAGTCTCAGCCCGCACCCTGGCCTCCCATAACTTTGTCGTGAGATTTCTCTTACCAGGTCTGGCCTTTTCCTATTAAAATATCCTGCACCCTCTCTTTATTCTGACAACTGGAGAAAGCTAACTGACTTCCACCGGAAACTACGTAACTTCTAGGGACATAATTCTTAGCTAAGGTGATTCCACTTCTGAAATGTTGGGGTAAGTTTATAACAGATCAACATACATGAAAAAAATACACAAAACAACTTCTAGAAGGCTCCAAGTAGAGGTCAAAAGCAGAAATATTGGGGTGGTGAACTGAAATTTTGAATAAGAAAATAATGTAAGTTGCACATTTTTGCAGATTTTGCCAGAAGGTAACCGTGTTATACCATGGCATGGGATGGTTACAGGTCCAGCAGAAAACCCACCATCTTTCTACTCCGAGGGAAAAAAAAAAAAAAAAAAACAACAGCAAACCAGAAGATGAGGGAAATTCTACAAAAGAGAGAGTTAAAGAAAGGAAGTCCCCACTTCTGCAGGGAAACTCTGCAAGATCCGGACTGACTCCTGGGACCAACTCAAAACAATCCCCTTGAAAGATAAAAGAAATGACTTGTGATTTGAACGACTTCTCACCACAAGCGAGACAGATTCCAGTCGGAGTCTAGCCAAGTGAATTTTCAGCTAAAACAAAGGCATCGCGTTCTTGAAAGGAACATAATGAATCCACAGTCTCATCAACAAAACATTCCCAATGCTCAGGATGCAGCCTCACATTGCCTGGCATATGAAGAACCAAGCAAATGAAACCATTCTCCAGGGAAGAACTAGGCAACAAGACACAAACGGGAGATGGTACAAATGTCGAAACTAGTGGGCAAGTGCTTTAAAGAAATGGTGTAAAAGAAAGTTCGTTTTAAATGAAAATGTAAGCTATTACAGCACAGGAACAGAAGATAGGAAATAGAGCTGAAAGGGCATCTTGAAATTTAAAGATTCTATGTGTAAGTATTTTTTAAAAAAGGAAAACAAAAACAAGAGCTGGGTTTAATAAAATTGTGATTTGTAATCACAGAGGATAACTAATAAACCTGAAGGTAGATCGGCTGGAAGTATCCAATTGGATAGAGAGAATAAACAGAGAGAAGGAAGAGGGGAAGGAAGGAAGGAAGGAAGGAAGGAAGGAAGGAAGGAAGGAAGGAAGGAAGAAGGAAGGGAGGTAGGGAGGATGGGGGAGAGAGAAGGAGAAGAAAAGCTAAAGGGTCATTCACAGACTGTAACTTTGGTCCAGAAATAACACACAAAATTTTGCTCTCAGCTGTTGGCCAAAATAGTCTGGTGGCCCCACCTACCTACAATGGAGCTAGAAAAAGTAGGGAGGGAAGCACAGGGATACTCAGCGAGTGTTTCTGATTCTTAAATTCTTTGAATTTCGTTTCTTGGTCGAGAAGAAGGGAGATAGAGATATCCACTTTATGTGGTTGTGGTTAGGGTTAGATTAGAAGATACAAATAAAAGAATATCATATAGTAAATCCCCCAGAATGACTTTAGCTGCTTTTATTGGTCTGATAAATCGGAGGCTTTTAATCAGCGTGGAGCATGGCTCTAGCTTACAGGCTCCTGAATTTCTAAGCAACCTTCTGTGCAAGTGTGAACATGTGTGTCTTTCTGTGGGGTGATCATGACTTTCCATCAGCTTTCCAGAGTGTTGTTGAGCCCAGAAACGTTTAAGAATTGAATGGTTTTCTGATCTGAAACACAACAAAACAAAAGCAAGTCTTAAATCCGTGAGTCCGAAATGGACTCTAGACAGTGACCTATTGGGTTCTCTATTTCACGGGTGGAATTAGGTCTCAGACCTGCAGAGCCCGACCCAGCTGACAGCCCCTCTTGCACAGATGTCTCCCAC
The DNA here is from genome assembly GCA_004027475.1 of Anoura caudifer. Classification (NCBI taxonomy): domain Eukaryota; kingdom Metazoa; phylum Chordata; class Mammalia; order Chiroptera; family Phyllostomidae; genus Anoura; species Anoura caudifer. The sequence continues at coordinate 150,518 of PVKU01004051.1, forward strand.
CTTCCGCGGGTGGTTGCTCTCTCAGCATCAGCTTCTTTCTCACCATCAAACTTTGGGTTCTGAGCGCCTCAAGCTCCCACAGAATAATTGCTCGCGCAGAGGCATTGGCCTGGCTCTTGAGAAATAGCTTTATTAATGGGGAAAATCATTGCCATCACCAATTTCAGTAATCCCCACACATTATGTTCTTCAATTTGATTTGATATTTCTGAGGGCCTGCACTCCACAGAGTGAAATTGCTGAATTCTGTTAGGAGATCACAGCGTTGGCTGAATTTTAAAAACCCATTTTTTCCCAGTTAAATCACCATGTCAATTCCAGCTATAATTTGTCAATCCCAAGGCCTTGAGTGCTTTTCTTCAAGGCAATCGCAATTAAGAGAAATCACTTCTTATTAAACCTAGAAGGGTCTGTTCTTAGTTAAAGGCTATTATTCCCCATTCAAACTCCTCCTGGGAGTATTAAGCAGTTATACGGAGTAGGGCTTTTTGTTGTCTTTGTTTTGGGGTTTTTGTTGTGTGTGTGTGTGTTTTGTTTTGTTTTTTTTTTTTTTGCCATGAACCTTGAAAGCACATGGATTACTTAATTCTTAATGAAAGTATGTCATGTGCATACCCTTGTGATCTCTAAATGAATGAATTTCTTCTGTTTTCAGCTTTCCCTGATCATTCTGAAAAACCTGGCAGAGAAGCAGTCTGTAGAGGTCCAGGTCCAGAAGAAACAAAAAGTATTACCTGGTTTTACCTGGTTTTGTTTTTCCCAACGTTGGCGCTTATTCTTGGGCCATGTCTATGTGAGCCAGACCAGTAAATCTGTAGTGAATACACCCGACTTCTTTCAGAAGACAACAGTGTGCTCTCCAGGGAAGATCATCTAGTTTTCATGTCTTGGTGAAGCAAACGCCTCACCTATGACCACCAGGCGCTTTTTTTTAAGCTCTGGAAGCAATGTCCTCGTGAAAGGACCTCAGCCTGTCCTGCATGCAGTCCCACCTTTGAACTTACTGAGAGTGGAACCGTGAGTCAGCAAACGCTGTTTTAAAGTGATTCTGACACTGAAGATAATGAGGTAAAGGCACCTTGCCTCGCAAGGCGGTCGCTTCCTTCATGTCCTGAACGCATACTACGGGGTCAGATGTCGCTAGGGAAACCACCTTAATTTCAGAGCTTCTGCCTCTGTCCAATGCTAGCTGACGCTTGTCTTTATCCTTGTTTTTTTCTACCTCTCTGATTTTTACTAAAAAAAAATGCCATCTTTGAATAGATATAGTGTACAGATTAGGGCCGTAGTTGAACGTTACGCTTCCATTTTCTAGCTGTGTGGTTTTTGTGAGTTACTTCCTATAAGCCTTTGGTTTTCTCCTCTGCAAAATGGAGAAAGTAAGAATTTTATATTTTACTTCTTTTGTCTGGACTGAATGAGTGCACGTGTGCACATCACTTAGAGTCACGTTTGTCATGTGGCTACTGCTCTTTACATGTAAGGAGTAGTACTCAGTATTAAACGAAGGATGCGCACAGTAGGAGCTTTGTGCCACTTAATTACCGCTCATTACTCTTCTGACTGAATAGAATGGATGAAAGAGATAAAACTGAATAAAAATCAAGATACGGAAGATTATTAGGAAAGAGAAATCTCTATGTTTAAAGAAACAACTATCTCTGGCTCAAAATCATCATGGAGTTTTGGAAAATCCAGTATAAAAACAGGAACAAAGTGAAAATCACACATTTTCATTTTTATCATAATCAGACAGAGAAACTAAAACTTTGAGTACGTTTTGAACATGGTGCTTTGTTCAGCTTTAGGGTAATATTACCTCAGGATGTAAAGCGTTGCTGAGAAATTTTTATCTTTATTTGATAAGCTCATTGTTAGCATCAATATTGAAATTAAAACTTAAAAGTATTTCTATTATAGATAAGCAAATAAATAAGCATGCTGATATTATAAGAACCTAAGGTTTTCACTGTGGGAGAAATGAAATAAAAATATAAAGTAAGATACATTAAGGAAAACCCTATAGCCTAAAATTTGAAATGGGAATGTCAGGATGACCTCATGATGTAAATAAGTGAATATCCCCAAACTTTTGCACTGGAAGGGCCTGGACTCAGTGAGTGATGCCCCAGAAGCCAGGGGTACTTGTGACACCAGGATCGCAGTTTCCAAATGCGGGGAGCCCGTCTTCCCTAAGGAGTGGCCAACTCCAGGTGTGACACAGGGCAAGTCACAGTAAAGCTCTAACTTCATGTGCCACAAGGCAAAACAGACCTCAAAGCTTAGGAAGCCATGAAGATAGGGCACGGGAGTGGGGTGAGTAGGTTTCGAAATAATATAAAGAACACTTCATCCTGTTTGCTGGTTATCACTGGGCACATCGTCCCACATGGAGCTCAGCCACTCGGAGAAGCCTATGGCCGCCCTGCCTAAGAAAGGCGCAAGCTTAGTGAGCGTGAGAACAGTCATAAATGATGATGTCACCCTGAATGACGCAGCCCAATTGATGCAATGAACAGAGTGTGAGGCATCACGTAGCTCCCGGGTCCTGAGCTAGCTAGCCTAAAACTGGGTGTGGCCACACACACCCCACCCCCTCCCAGCCACTCGCACTGAAAAACCCTTCGCTGTGTTTCTTGTGACTTTGCAGGAAACATCACACCATCGTCGGCAGGCAGAGGACATCCGGTGGGCAAGGCGAGGAGAAAACGCGCTGAACAATGAGGGGATTCAGGCCATGGATCCTTACCCATATTTTAATTCTCTTAGCCAGCTGGCTTCTTAGGGGCATTAGGCTGGGAATTATAAATGCTTATAAAAGCGGCTCATATGCGTTTCTTTCTCCTGCTTCTGCACTCTGCAACTCAAAGAGCTAAGCTTTGCTGTGGCTTGAGTTAGTTTAAGACTAAAACTAAAATTGGAAACTCCAGTGGAGCAGGGTGCCATCTTTAAGAGTCTCTGATTGTCTGAATGTGTGATAATTTAAACAGAAAAAGAATAATTTTAGACATGGATTATAACACGCTGAATTTAAAACACTCGTGTTTCCATAGTGTTTTGTGGAAAAGACAGGAAAGAAAGGAGGGGCATTGCAAAGGAGGGCAGCTCAGAAATGTAGGAGGAGTCGTCGCTAGCAAAGTCACTGTCTTCCAGCCAGGATGACAATAACTGACTCAGGCACCTGATACTGATGAATACTGAAATTACTGGTGAAAATCGGTCATTCCACAGATTACTTACTGACCACAAAAGGAAAATGCACCTCTAAAGTCAAGATACCAGACCACCCCCACTCTCACCAAGTGACCAGAGGTGGTCTCACCAGTCATGTGACAAGGTGACAGGTGTGCCTCTGGTGCTGCAGCAGAGGTACAGTATCCCCTATGGAGTATCCCCAAATACTGCAAAATCTGGGCCACTGCAAAGATGGAGAAGGAGGGACGTTGTATTTTCTAATGGCCTAGACTCTAAAAGTTCTGAACTCAGATTTAGAAGATTTGGAAATTGCTCAAGAGATACAACAATCAAGAGCAATGCTTGGAACGTGATTGGATCCTGAATCAAGAAACACACACACACACATGCGCGCACACACACACAACGTTATCAAAGGTACCTGAGGGGTCGTTGAGGAAGTTGTAATACGAATTGTATTACAGCAGAATTATGGTGCTCTGTTAATTTCGCAGGTATGTTTGTAGTATTGTGTCATGTAGGAGGCACCTGCTAAATCACCATGGACAAGATGTCATTGCTTTCAAGTGGTTCAGAAACAAACACAGATAAAGAAAATGAAACTGCATGTTGTCGAATCCTGAAAGGACGTGAAGGGGCTGTGGCTGTTCCCCGTTGTGCTGGTTAGTGAACTCTCGGCCCCCTTTTTACGCTCTGGGGTAGGGACCTGCAGAACATGTTTCCCCGGAGTGTGCCGCTCTCCAGGAATCTCCGCACATTCACTGACCCAGACGCTCCGCTCTCCAAACCCAGGCCCTTTGGGTTTTTTGGAGGCTTCATCACAGAGCCATGATTCAGTACATCATTGGCCATTGGCGATTGAGCTCTCTCTCTCTCTCGCTAGGCCCTCTTCCCTCTCCAGAGGTGTGTATGGAGGGGGCTGGGGAATGGCACTTAAAATTCCAACCCTCCAATCACATGCCTGGTTCTACTGGCAATGGGTCCCCCATCCTTAGTGGAATGCCACAAGCTACCTCATCAACATAACCAAAGGCATCTGCATCATTCTCTATTCTCTTTTCAGTTGGAGGGGTCTCTATCACCAGGGCCAGCAGAATTTAAGGCAATTAATTGTTCAGGGTCACCGGTTCCATACCTTATCAGAAGATACTGTCCTTGTCATCCAAGGTCAAGAAAACTTTTAGAATCATCTGTACTGGCAGAATCATCTCTACGTGCCCAGAGACAGTCCTTGCCTCCCAGTTCACTCTGAGAATGTCCACAGCCATGAACTTGAACCCCACCTGAGAAGCACTAGTTTCAGACTCCATTCTCTAGACCAGGCTCTCTAGAGGGTTTCCAGTCCAAGCAGCGGCACACTCTGGCATTTTCTGCACCAAGTCAAATCATAAGGTCTCAGCTTCGAGAAAGGGCGTGAGTGAGGACCAAGTTTCATGGATAATACAGGCTTTGACTAAAAAGGCAGACATCACAGCACGGCTCATCCCAGCTGAGAACAGCCGACCTGGGACAGGGCTCGGAGCTCCATGCCAGACCAGAAGAGGAACACTCGTCCTGGTCACGCTGGTTCAGAACCAGCACAGGAGGCGGGGAACCGAACTCTTTCCAGCCATTCCTGTGTCACTGGGCACAGGCAGGACTCAAACTGGACCTCCTTTCAGAAAGTAGGTCCAGCCCTGGCTGGTGTAGCTCAGTGGATTGAGCACAGGTCTGGGAACCAAAGGATCGCGGTTCGATTCCCAGTCAGGACACATGCCTGGGTTGCAGGCCAGTTCCCAGCAGGGGATGCATGGGGGGCAACCACACATTGATATTTCTCTCCCTCTCTCCTTCCCTTCCCTTCTAAAGATAAAATAAATAAAATATTTTAAAAAAATAAAAAAAAGAAAGTAGGTCCAATAATTTAAAGTAAACAATTTTAAAAGCAACCCTTTCAAGTAAAAAAAGATTTTCCAGTATTGCTTTAGATCAACATTTCTCAAGATGTGTACAGCAAAATTCCATGAGATGTTTCAAAAATCTCTTTAGGGGGAAGCTATGGAACCCAGCAATTCCAAACCCATGAACTCCAGTTTATCCCCCGTCTTAGCATCTTAAAGGGCTGGTGTCCTAACAGCAGTCTGTAGGAGACACCTGAATGGAGGAAGCTTCACCGGACAATTCGGGTCATGATCCTTGTGCCCGGAGAGGACAGTACCTGGCAGAGTCTGTCTCAAAGAGGCGCTCGGACATTTCCCTGGCGAGGGGGGTGGGGCACGTTCCCGGCTACCCCTCTGCTGCCCCACATGACACACAGCCAGATGCGCCTCCACACACTCCTTCCACGTGCCAGGCTCGCAGTCAAGAATCCACAAGTTTCTGCTGAACTGGATTAAAAGGATTTAAAGCTTAAAATTGCTCTTAGGTAAAAGAATATGAAATTAGTTCTTGGGAATTTATGATTGATATTTGGAAATGTTAAGATAACATTTAATCACCAAGATCATTCTAATCTAAATGAAAAGAAAAATCACCGCCAGGAGAAATCTTCCCGGCAGTTGTGAATCTCTTCGGGGCTGCAAACAGGAAAAGGGGTTCTGAGAGCATGGAGATGCAGTAATTTCTGTCACCACCTCCAAGAACGCCACCTGCTTGTGGAGCGCACGGAGCGTCGGGATTTGTAAACCACACTCCGGCTCAGTCATGTGAATTCAGGCTGGACCGGGTAGGAAGGCTGCCAAATTCCTGAACGCAAATGAAATGTACTTTCTTCTGCTACAGAATGTACTCTGAGGCTGTGCGTATAGGGAGGACAACTTTTGATATTTGAGGAGAGAAACGTTGATGTGGTATCGGTTCACCTCGTCACTCACCAAGTCATTCTGCTTCTGAAATCGTGGTTGCGGGCATGAGGGAAGAAGAAACAAAACCCAAGGTATTATTCTCCAAACTTTTGATGAGCACCTACTATGTGTCAGAAGGTATGCGAGGGTGGTGGTTGCTCGAGTAAGATAAAGTCTAGTATATAATAGAGATCACACTCTAGTGGACAAGACAAATACACACACACACAGTTGGAATCTTCATTCAAGAAATCTGTATTGGATACCTACTATGGATCAAGAATTGTGCTAAGGACTTCTGGCCAAGATGGAGGCATAGGTGGACATACTATGCCTCCTTGCACAACCAAAATTAAGGATAACAAAGATTTAGAAACAAGAAAACAACCAGAACTGATAGAAAATTGAACTGTACAGAAGTCCAAAAACCATTCATCCAGACCAGTAAGAGGGGCGGAGTCGCAGCAGAAAAAAGTGGAGGCTGGTGGACCCGGGCACGCAGGAATCAGCTGGTAGACCCCAGGTGACAGGTGGCAGCTAGCAGACCCTGGGCACAGGGTGGCAACAGCAGACCCAGTGAGGCCATGCAAGGCGGCTGGATGACCAGGTGGTCCCACATTCATGTGCAGATAATCCAGGCAAAAATGGGGAGCAAGACAGGCCTCATAACACCAGGGCCCCAGTGCCAGGAAATAAAACCTAAAAACACCAATTGAAAACATTTGTGGGGGGTTGAAGTGCCAGGAGAGACTCCCAGCCTCATAGGAGAGTTTGTTGTAGAGACCCACAGGGTCCTATAATATACACAAGCCCACCTACACAAAAATCAGCACCAGAAGGGCCCAATTTGCTTGGGAAAAGCGGCGGAAGGGAATGGAATCTGAGAGAGAGCAGAGCAAGAGCCATTGTTCCCTCTCAGACCCCGCCCCTGCATACAGGGTCACAACCCAGTGACTGTGCTGCCCTACCCTGGGGGACACCTAAGGCTCCACCCCTCACTATGTAACAGCCTTGACCAGACCAAAAAAAAAAAAAAAAACTCAAATAGGAGAACAGATCAAAGCCCCAGAGCCAATTCATCTAAGTGACCAAGAGATAGCCAACCTATCAGATGCACAGTTCAAAGCCCTGATGATCAGGATGCTCACAGAATTGGCTGATTTTGCTCACAAATTAGATGAACAAATGAAGGCTACAATAAATGAAATGAAGGAAAACATACAGGGAACCAAAAGTGATGGGAGGAAAACTGAGATTCAAATCAATGGAGTGGACCAGAAGGAAGAAAGAAACAACTAAACAGAAAAGAATGAAAAAACAAGAACTCAAAAAAATGAGAAGAGGCTTTGGAACCTCCAAGACATCTTTAAACATCCCAATATCTGATTTATAGGGGTACCAGAAGTGGAAGAGGAGGAGCAACAAGTGGAAAACTTATTTGAACAAATAATAAAGGAGAATTTCCCCAATCTGGCAAAGGAAATAGACTTCCAGGAAGTCCAGGAAGCTCACAGAGTCCCAAAGAAGG